>JAVSCE010018981.1:0-85102 GCA_032199065.1 Smutsia gigantea
AAATAGGCCTGGATTGCAATATACTTTCCTCTTAGAACTGCCTTTGCTGCGTCCCACAGAAGTTGTGGCTTTGTGTTGTTGTTGTCATTAGTCTCCATATATTCTTGATTTCTGTTTTGATTTGGTCGTTAACCCATTGATTAATTAGGAGAGTGTTGTTAAGTCTCCATGTATTTGTGAGCCTTTTTTGATTTCTTTCTAAAATTTATTTCTAGTTTTATACCTTGGTGATCTGAGAAGTTGGTTGGTAGGATTTCAATATTTTTGAAATTACTGAGGTTCTTTGTGGCCTAGTATGTGGTCTATTCTGGAAAATGTTCCATGTGCACTTGAGAAGAATGTGTATCCTGTTGCTTTTAGGTGTAGAGTTCTGTAGATGTCTGTTAGGTCCATCTGTTCTAGTGTGTTGTTCAGTGCCTCTGTGTCTTTACTTATTTTCTGTCTGGTTGATCTGTCCTTTGGAGTGAGTGGTGTGTTGAAGTCTCCTAAGATGAATGCATTGCTGTCTATTTCCTCCTTCAATTCTGTTAGTATTTGTCTCACATATGCTGGCGCTCCTGTGTTGGGTGCATATATATTTATAATGGTTATATCTTCTTGTTGGACTGACCCCTTTATCATTATGTAATGTCCTTCTTTATCTTTTGCTACTTTCTTCGTTTTGAAGTCTATTTTGTCTGATACAAGTACTGCAACACCTGCTTTTTTCTCTTTGTTGTTTGCATGAAATATCTTTTTCCATCCCTTCACTTTTAGTCTGTGTATCTTTGGATTTGAGGTGAGTTTCTTGTAGGCAGCATATAGATGGGTCTTGCTTTTTTATCCATTCTGTTACTCTGTGTCTTTTGATTGGTGCATTCAGTCCATTTACATTTAGGGTGATTATTGATAGGTATGTACTTATTGCCATTGCTGGCTTTAGATTCGTGGTTACCAAGGGTTCAAGGGTTGCTTCTTTACTATCTAACAATCTAACTTAACTTTCTTGTTAAGTTATTGTAAACACAGTCTGATGTTTCTTTATTTCTCTCCTTCTTATTCCTCCTCCTCCATTCTTTCTATACTAGGTGTTTTATTCTTTGCCTTTAGTTAGTATTTGGATGGTCTGCTTTCTTTGCTATGATTTTATTTTCTCTGGTGACATCTTTTTAGCCTTAGGTGTGCTTCCATCTAGAGCAGTCCATTTAAGATATCCTGTAGTGGTGGTTTATGAGAGGCAAACTCTCTCAACTTTCATTTGTCTGGAAATTGTTTAATCCCTCCATCATATTTAAATGATAATCGTGCTGGATACAATATTCTTGGTTCGAGGCCCTTCTGTTTCATAACGTTAAATATATCATGCCATTCTCTTCTGGCCTGTAAGGTTTCTGTTGAGAAGTCTGATGATAATCTGATGGGTTTTCCTTTGTAGGTGATCTTTTTTCTCTCTCTAGCTGCCTTTAATACCCTGTCTTTATCTTTGATCTTTGCCATCTTAATTATTATGTGTATTGGTGTTGTATTACTTGGGTCCCTTATGTTGGGAGATCTATGAGCTTCGGTGGACTGCGAGACTACTTCCTTCCCCAGGGAGGGAAAGTTTTCAGCAATTATTTCTTCAAAGACACTTTCTATCCCTTTTTCTCTCTCTTCTTCCTCTGGTACTCCTATAATGCGAATATTGTTCCGTTTGGATTGGTCACACAGTTCTCTTAATATTCTTTCATTCCTAGAAATCCTTTTATCTCTCTCTGCCTCAGCTGCTCTGTCCTCCTGTTCTCTGTTTTCTATTCCATTAACAGTCTCTTGCATCTCATCCATTCTGCTGTTAAGCCCGTCGATCGCTTGTCTGATTTCTGCATTGTCTTTCCTCAGTTCCCTCACTTCCTCCCTCAGCTCTTGCACATTTCTCTGTAGGTCCATCAGCATGGTTATGACTTTTATTCTGAATTCTTTTTCAGGAAGACTGTGCATTTCCATCCCTTCAGACTCCCTCTCTGGGGTTGTCTGGTTGATTTTGGTCTGAACCATATTCCTCTGTCTTTTCATGGCTATAGAATTGGTCACTGATAGTTGCCACGTATGTCAGCAGGGCTTTTTAAGACTTTAAAAAGAGAAGAAAAAAAAAAAAGAAAAAAAAAGAAAAAAAAGAAGAAAGAAAGAAAAAAAAGAAAAAAAGAAAGAAAAGAAAAAACAAAAACAAAACAAAAAACGAAACAAAACAAAACAACAACAACAAGAAAAAAAAAAGCCCACCGGACGTAGATTCTTTGGGAATGCTGTAAGTGGCGCTATTGCCCCACTATTCCACAGCTGTGGGTGCGCCGCTCCGCAGGGCCCTTTATTGCTCTGGCAGGGGTGGGAATGACTAGGAGGCTGTTGATCTCAGTGAGAAGTGTAAGTATGGCTACGCTTCCCCAGTCGCCAGCTAAGGCGTCTGAAACTCCCCAGGACTCCCAGCCTGCTGGGCTGAGTGTGCCGGGGCGATCCGGCTCCTCCGCTGGGCTCCTGTCTCTTTAAGACCACTGAAGAAAGCGCGTGCTTTTTTTTTTTCCTTCCCGGGAGCCGGCTGCAAGCACCCTGGCGCGTTCCCCGCTCAGATCCTGCCCCTCTGTCTCTCCAATCTCCGCTGCACTGCACAATGTGGGTCAGCGCTCCCCGCGCAGATCACCGGGGCTGGCTACTTCGCGGGGTGTACTTCCACTCCCTCCCGCTCTGAATCCTCTCCTCCCGCTGGTGCGCTGGGGTGGGGGAGGGCTCGGGTCCCGCCGGGTCGCGGCTCCGTATCTTACCCGCCTCTTGGGGTGCCGAGTCCTCTCGGGTGTAGCTGCACGCTGTGCGCTTTCCTGTGTATTCTCGTCTCTCTTTTAGGAATAGATGTATTTGCTGTGTTTTTGTAGATAAATATAGTGTTGGGAGGAGATTTCTGCCGCCCTGCTCACACTGCCATCTTCCCGGAAGTCAAAAGGCCCATTTTCTGAATTAGGTGTTTTCTTTGGTGAGATCAACAGGTGTCCCATCCACTTCTGGAATTAGCTGTTACCGGAATTTGGGTCCCGGATGTCAGTGTCCTAACACGGTGGTCTTAGGATGCTGGCATCCAGGGCAGGGGCCAGAGGCGGGGCGGCACTATCTCAGCATCCCTGTGTTGAGAGATGTGGTAGCCTGGGCCCAGGAAACCCTGCTTCCAGCCTTGCTCTGCCTGTGATGGGCTCTATGACCTTGGAAGTTCACTCACTTGACCTCTGTTCTTTTTCATCATCTGTCACTAGAGGGTGGCCTTATTCAGTGGCCCCAGCTTGCAGGACTGCCCTTGCTGGTGTCAGGGAGATGATTTTGGATTCTCAGAGACAGTGCCATATGAGGCCACGCCATCACTTCCGCTGATCAGGTGGGCACTGGGCAATGGCTGTTCCCAGCAGCACCATGCTGGGTGCTATGCAGCATCCACATGGGACTCAGGCAAGAGCCTGCCCTGTGGCGCCTCTGGGCCAGGCTGGGTGCTCTGGAGCCAGCTCAGGCCACCTTCACTGCATGCCTAGGGTCAATGCTACTATCCAGTTGTTCAGTGATTAAAACCCCTAAATACTCCTCCTCTTTTCGAAATGTGCTTGACTCAGGTGTAATGCAGGGTGATTAAGTGTTCCTTGAAGAAAATCAATGTTCAGTACAAATTCTGAAGATGGGAGGCCTATTTTCCATCATCCAAGCCATCCATCTCAGGGTCATCTACAATCTCTATGCCACATGCTTTCTCTAGAAGCTCCTCCAAGCCACCGAACTTCTAGAAGCTACTGAGAAGGCTGTGGCTAGAATGTGTGAGCATCTGTGTGCCTGCAGGAGGGGCGTGGGAGGGGGCTGGGTCCCACTTCGTCTCCGGTCCCTCAGGAGCCAAGGCCACCCACACCTGGACTTTGGGCTGCCAGCCTCCTGACCCTGAGGGAGCATGTCTGTGGTCCAAGCTGCCCCATCTGTGGCACTTTGCTGTGGCTGCCCTGGCAGACAAATACGGTGGCCAACGTTAAAATGAAATCAAAAGCTTCCACATAAAACTTGGGGTTTCTGCTTTTGAGCCCTTGTGATATGTCCGGGTCCTAAAACAGGGAGCTATGTGGATGGCCTGGTCTGGTCACACAAGCAATTTAAAAGCAGTTTTCTGTGACCTGCAGCAGACAGGGATATCGGAGATTCCAGGTGGGACAAGGGTGCCCCCTGCTGGTGCTGGCCTTGAAGATGGAGGGGCCAGCAGCCAAGGGATGGGGATGACCTTCAGGAGTGGACTGCTGCCCCTCCCTGACGGCTGGCAGGGAGACAGGGCCCCAGTCCTACTATCACCGGAACTGGCTTCACCCACAACCTGAGTGATTGTGGAAGCAGGGTCATCCCCAGAGCCTACAGACAGGAACCCAGCCTAGCTGACAACATGATTTCAGCCTTGAGACCCTAGCCCAGAATTCAGCTGAGCCAACCAAGAGTTTTGACTACAGCCCTCTGAATAAAGGGTCATCTTTTAAGCTGCTGAATGTGCAGTAATGTACACAGCTTGGAGAACGCTTACAGGGCCAGCGCCGCAGGAGTAGCAGTGAGCCTGGTGGGGCCGGGTGGACAATGTGGGAACAGAAGCCCTGAGCTATACCTCCGGTGGCATTCCCAAACGGGACAGGAAGCGAGTCTGCATGGTGCCCATGTGGACTACCAGCTGGCTTCACTGCAGCTCAAGGTCTCCTCCTGCTGTCCTCATTCATTGACATGGAGGTTTCTCAATTTAGGTTCGACTGGTATTTTGGGACAGACACTGTTTTGCTGCAGAGGGTTTGTTCTGTGAATTGCAGGATGCTTAGCTGCTTTGACTCAGAAGATGCCAGAAGCATCCGTCTCCGTCCCCAGGTGTGACAACTCCAGGTATTACCGAATGTCTTCTGAGAGCCGGGGCTTTATATGATACTTCTTGGCCGGAGCACATGGTGGGCCAAGTCACCCAACTTCCACCCAGGAAGCCAGCTTGTCCTCTAGGTTGAAGTAGGTGCTTCACTGCTGGAACCTCCCATTCCTTCTGTCCTTGAAGGCCTCCAAGAAAGAGGCAAACGTTGGGGCCAGCCACTCTGCCATAGGCAGACATGTAAATCTATGTGTTTTGGACTCTATAACTGGCACCCCTGAGCTGTCCTCAGCAACATGCATGGTGTACAGGCCGGACAATGAGGATAATGCAGCCCAGGGAAAGTGGAAAATGGCTGCCCCAAGCAGAGCACAGGAGGTGCACCCATCCCTGGGTGCTGCAGAATAAAGGGGGCCACCTGCTCTTGGTGTCTGCAGACTCCCCAGAAGGATCGAATGGATGGAAAGGAAGACCAGAGAACCTTCTAGGTGATAAAGGTGTATCATCAAGTGTCCTACCTCATGTCATGGTCTCTGATATGTCTTCCCAAGAGGCCGGCCACACCATGACAAGAAGATGCGTAAAACAAACTTTGTGCTGCTGCTAAAACGTCATCAGGTCGGACTGGCGACCCTAGGCCCTTGGGCTGGTGTGAGGCTAGTACCTGTGAAATTCCCATTTGGGTTTCCCCAAACCCACCCAACTGTTGACACATATCATACACATTCTGTGATACCATTTCCAAAATATTTTTCATTAAACGAGCTACCTCCCTGTTGTTCATGAATCTCAGAAAGTAACATCTCTTGCTATTAGCATATGTATCACACTTGGGGGGCACTGACACATGTATAATTTTAAAAACACAGAGTTTTCCTTCATAAATGCAACTTTAATACACAATCTTTCAAAATCTGGAGGGAAAGGAAATCAAAAAGTTCCTGTGTAATATGAATATTGAAAATGTGTGTCCCACCAGTGACTTCCTGACCTGGACAGGTGAGCCCCTGGGGGACAGTGGCCTTTTCCAGGCTGGGACCCAGTTCCTGCCCACCGTGGGACCCCACTTTAATCCTTCGTAGATCACCTGTCTAGGGTGGACTTTCTGCCCCTGCCTATGGGAGAGGAGACCCCAGGAAGTGAGGCACAGGCTGGATCCAATGATAAAAAAATGTCCAATGGTTACACGTGCAGTTTCCTAAAATAAGTTGTGTGTTTGCACATATATGTGCATGTGTGTGTGCATTAGCTTCTGTGCCTGTGAAAAGGTTTTCATTGTCTCCACTGCACTTTACTAAAAAAGCTGTGTTTCTGCATGTGTGTGCGTACATGAATGTGTGGGTCTGTGCAGTGTACGTGCATGTGAGTGCATGCGTGTGGGTGCATGGGCATGCATGTGCTTGTGAACATGAATGTGTGGGTGCATACATACGTGCACATGCAAATGCTCCAACTGTCATCACTGGTTTCCAAAAAGAAGTATGTGCACCTGTGTGCATGTGTGTGTAGCCACTGAAAGCCAGCCCTTTCCCGTGTACAGAACTCCTTGCCCCTGACTGACTAAGATCTACAGCTACAACCAGTCTATCTGGAACAAATGGCCCTCACCTCTCTCAGGTCAGCCGTGGAAATGGCCGCAGTAAAATGTTTTGCACTTGAGAATCTTGGTTTCATCTTCTGTTTGGTGAATCAAACACTGATCCCTTTTGGCCATTACCTTTTCCTGCCTCAAATTTGCCTTTGATCTTGGATGCTAATGAATTTCTTTATCAGCAACTCATCAAATGTTTGAAGCCAAGTCCAGCGTGCAGAGAACCCTGGGGCTTCTTTTTTATTTTATTTTATTTATTTATTATTATTTTTTTATTAAGGTATTGATATACGCTCTTATGAAGGTTTCACATGAAAAAACAATGTGGTTACATTTACCCATATTATCAAGTCCCCTGGGGCTTCTTAAGCATTGTGTAGCTCCAAGCTCTGTCATTTCTCTTCTCTGTTCTCCTGCTCCCAGGAAATGTGCTAACCTTTCTATTGCAAACTTTGGCACAAGGGATGTTCATTCCTAAGATAAACACCAAGTTCTACTTTCCTAGGTTTGTTCCTAAAAACTCCCAATCCCACCGCCCCACAACTACCATTCTCTTCTTGCTTTGAAACATCTACTCGATCATCATAAACCAGTGGTATGCCAGCTGTTAAATTTTCAAGAATTTTGCAAGCTGGTTGTTAAAGTCAGTAATTATTTAAACTAAATTCCTGAAAGTAAATATATCTCTAAGTGTCTCGAAGATATTGTTTTGTTGGTTCGTTTCCACCAGAATCCTGATGAGGCCAACACACAGTATTGGCTGCTGTGCTAAAGTTTCTCTGATTCTTATTGCATCATGTGCCATGTCCAGACGAGGTCAGGCCACATCTGGAATGAGCAGAGCTGCAGGAGATCAGCACTCCCAGGGCCAGATGAGATGACACGTGCCTGCTAGGAAGAATGGTCAGGCACCAGTTTACAAAGGCTGTGAGAACATGTGTGATTCGGGAGACATCAAAATGTCAAGCGACCCTTTCACTTTGAAGCAAGAAGCCTTGTGGAGTCCTGGAGTTTAAGGCAACGCTTTGTGAACCAGGGATCTATCCTTCTGTCCCTGCAAGCAAGAGTCCCATATGGTGTGCACCAATGTAGGAGTCCAGTCCACCCTGCCCTAAACTTCTGCCCCAAACATCACTGAACTATGCTCCCTGGTCTCAACCAGGGGAGATTTGCCTCCCACCCCAGGGGACACATCTCAAAGTCTGGAAATGTTTGTGGGTGTCACAACTGGGAGACGAAGGTACAGCTTTATCTAGTGAGTCGGGGCTGAATGGTGCCAAGGATCCTGCAATGCACAGCAAATGATTATGTGGCCCCAACTCTCCACAGGGAGGCATGGAGAAACCCCACTCTGAGGCAGACACCCAGTTCACCTGAGTGAGTCCGGCACATGGAAGACGCCACAGCCGAATTACCAGAATCCCCAAAATACTCTACACGCTTCTGTTGCTTTGAGATTATTGTGCTGTGATCCTACTTGTGCAGACATTAAGACCTTTTATGATCTTGCCTTATCTGTTTCAGAAAGTATGTGGGCACAGTGTAATTTAATTATGGGAGAATGACCCACTGAGGGCATAGCTCATGCTGCGGTCCAGGCACAATTCACTGCAGGGACCATGATGAGGACACAGAATTCTGATGGTGAAACTCCTGGCTGTGTCTGAATGCCCCCAACAGAAAACAAACCAATCCTTTCTGTAATTTCCTGGAGCCTGTGGAGGTAGGGAACTTGCCATGGAGGTGGTGCTCTGCTGTGTCTGTGAGAAGATCCCATCACGAACAACTAACACTTGTTATTAAAATTTCTGCTATCAGCCAGGCTCTTTGCTGAGTGTTTTCCATGTGTTACTTAACCAGCAAAACAAAACAGAATATCACCTTGATACGTCACCAGAGAAATGCAAATTAAAATAACAGTAAGGTATCATTACACCCCAATCAGAATGGCCACAACCCAGAACACTGACAGCACTGAATGCTGGCGAGGATGTACAGTACCAGGAGCTCTCCTTTGCTGCTGGTGGGAATGCAAAACGGTGCAGCCGCTTTGGAAGACCGTTTGGTGGTTTCTTACAAAACTAAATGTACTCTTACCATGAGATCCAGCAAATGCACTATTCACCCAAAGGACTTTCAACTTATGTCCACACAAAAACCTGCACTCAGATGTTTACAGCAGCTGTATTCATAATTGCCCAAACTTGGAAGCACTCTAAGATGTCTTTCAGTAGCGGAATGGACAAATTAACTATGATGCATCCAGACAATGGTATATTATTCAAGGCTATGAAGAAATGAGCTGCCCAGCCATGAAAAGACATGGAGGAACCTTAAGTGTGTATTTCTAAATGAAAGAAGCCATCTGAAAAGGCTTCATCCTGTATGATTCCAACTATATAACATCCTGGAAAAGGCAAAACTATGGAGGTAATGAAAGATCAGGGGTTGCCAGGGAAAGAGGCATGAATGCAGAGCACAGAGGGTTTATAGGGCAATGAACCTACTCTTCAGGATACAGTAACGGTGGACACAAATCATTATACACTTGTCCAAACCCAGAGAAGGCACACCACCAAGAGTGAGCCCTAATGAGAACTACGGACTCCAGGTGACAACATGTCCATGCAGGTTCTTCCGTTGTGATTAATGTACCATCTGGTGGGGACAGTGATGATGGAGGAGGCTGTGCTCATGTCAGGTAGGGGCACATGGGAAATCTTTCTACCTTCCTCTCAATTTTGTTGCAAACCTAAAACTGCTCTAAAAAATTAAACTCTTAAAAAAACAATAAAGACTTCCTCCTAGCAAGTCCATCGAAGAGGTTCCATTACTATGCTCCTTCTGTGAAACAGGTGAGATAAAAGAGGTACAGAACAGCAAGAAAACAAGCTCAAGGTCACGTGGGGGCCCAGTGGCAGGGTTGGGGTGGATCCACGCAGTCTGACTCTGGAGTTAGAGTGGCCAGTCTGTCTACACCCCAACAAACGGACTGGGGATCCATCATAGACTGCAGGCTTGGAAACACTGTCCCTGGTGCCATACTGTTCCCACTATGGTAGGGAATATCATCTGGGGCAACACTCACACACACACAGACCTCACTCCTAACCTGACAGGTGACCGCATTACTCTTTAGTCAGGACCCACTGGTGCGAAAGCATGTACTAATAATAAACCTCCAAAGGGCAAAAGAGCCCACCCATCCATCCTAGTAGGTCCCTGTGAAATACTTGTAGGTGTTGGCAGCTCCTTGACCAGCCAGGAAGACACTACGGGAGGAAGGTGGTTTCGGCCCAGGGGCCCGTCAATGTTTGATGAGGCTGACCGACTAGCTAGCCCCTCAAGGAGCGCCGAGCCTCCACAGCACTGCCTTTCCAGTAAGGAGGCGCACACTCCGTCCTGATAACCCCAAAAGGCTAGACAATGATGCTGAGCACCTCCTCGGGTGGGAGGCAGCACCACATTGCAGCCGCTTTCATGACCTGCCAGGACCTCAGGAATTCATCTTTATTTTGTTCTTATGTTAGGGGGTAATTCAGGATGCAGGGACCACCAACTGCTGCTTTCTGATCTTTCATGAATGTCCCCAAATTTCTTGCCTAGCCACAGCAGAGGTTCTTGGAGGGTGACCAAGAGCAACTTCAAAAGGGGACATGAGATTCCCACCAATCAGGCAGTGTGCTGTAGGACCCAAAGCACGTCCTTGGGCCCACTGCCTGGGTGCAAATCCTGTCTCTACCACCTTCTACTCTTGTTCCTTCATTCAAGGCCCTGCAGAGTCTGCTTCCCCACGTTCTCCCACCCACTGCCCCTATGACCTGATCTTTGCAGCCCTTGCTCCTGCCAATCCAGCCATGCTCACATGCTGGTGCTCCTGCTGCTGAGCCTTCTTCTTACTGTTCCTTCCTCTTGCATGCCCTTCCCTCAGATCTACATGCTGATGTCCTCAACCCCGCTTTGCCCAAATCTCACCTTTGACTGATCTTTATAGAATGGGATCTGCCCTATCTTCTCTCTCCCTTATCCCACTTGAGTTTTCTCCATAGCTTTTATCACTATCTAACTCTGTAATCATTTATTTTTTGTTGATGCATCTCCTCCACCTGAATGCAAACATCTTCAGAGCAAGCACTTCGCTCCTTTGGTCATTACAGTGTTTCCAGGGTCTAGGAGAATGTGTGGGACATGACAGGCACACAAATTTATTTAATGAGTAATTTTAATATTTAGTTCTCCAGTGATTGCCCTCGGACTGACACTGCACTTGGTTTCTGTAATAGAGGTAAGGCCCCAAGTCACACTGGCAGAGAGCTCGTCTGTGACATTCAGCATTTTGATGGAGTGTCTGTTTTCTGCTCTCAGTGCAGTAGCTTTTGGAGGTTGGCACAAGGAAACCTGCCATCTTGGCTTTGAGTTCCAAGAAGGCAGGACTGTAGTTACATGGTTCCCCTGCCACAAAGACAAACACAGGCCTTTGCGATGGGTGACACTTCATGTGCCTTGGGCGGCCAATTACCCTGTTGCCTCAGACATCCTGTTTCTTCAGGAGGCTTTCACAGGTCTCTGTGCTAGTGGCTTGCCTCATCCATTGTAAGCTGCTGCTCTCAGGAACCTGAGGCACTGAGAAGTCATGTGCAGCTAGAAAGGGGCAAGGCTGATGCGCTCCAGAATCTGCATCCTTAACTCTTGCACTGCAAGAAATTGCATGTCTCTCGGGAGGGCATGTACAAAATGGGATCATCCATTTAATGTCATTGACAGAGAGCACATTTGAGCACTGAATGTTATTGATAAGCAATGCTTTGCACTGCAAAAATGTAGTATAAGGAATGCTTAAGAAAGAAAGAAAAAAATTGTCTCAAAGGCCGGGGCCAATGGCGGCTGCTGCTGTGGGTCCGTGTCTCCATGATCTCTTGGATTTTCTCATTGTTTCTGGATAGTTGCTGTAGGTCTTAGAAGCATGGTCTCACTCCCATCACATCAAGGAAAAGAAAAAGATCTAGCATCACGAATAAAGGCAACAGGCTTTGGCTTCAAAGGACCTTGGAACACCAGAGGATTCTCTTTATAACTCAGGGACAGAAGACCACCCAAGCTGGAATGGGGGTGGGAAAGGGACTAGCTGGCCAGGGTCGGGGGCTGTCATGAGCCATCCTCTCAGGCTGTGAGAGGCCCTACCTTCCAGGGGCCAGGGCACCTCCACCTGCAATCTGAACAACCCCAGACGTGGATTAGCAGTGAGGGAGGGGAGAGGGCTGTGGCACCTATCGGTTCCCTCAAGCATCTGCCTTACCCGTGCCTGAGGGGCTCCTTCCAGATCAAGCTTCAGCAATTGTTAAGGTGGCCAAACAGAAGAGAAGCAGGTCTTCTGTTCTTCCCTCGAGAAAGGGCTCGCCCACATTGACAAGGCACTCCAGGCGAAGGGGGGATAAGAAGGCTTTCAAGGAAGTTGTGACAAATGGCTTTTCTTGTCTGACTGAGCAGGGAAGCTGCATTTATAATCTAAGCCCATATGGTTACAGAGTACTGACATGTTACCTACAGGGAATCCTACGTTTCCACATGTCCCTTTCTGTGAGAAAAAGAAAAGAAAATGAGAGCAGGAAAACCCATCCAACCCAAAGCCTGCTTCAGAAGGACGTTCCAACCTGAAACATCACCACGAGGCATTAAATATTCCTTAGAGTAGAATTGGAATGCACGGGCTTGCTTTTTCCCAATCCACAAATTATTGTTTGTAGCTTTCTTTTGGATGAATTCTGCCCTGGGGTTTGTCTCCCAGGGTTACAATTATATTCTTGGTCGCAAAAAGGTGAATGAGGAAGTGAAGGGAAGATGGCAGCGTGAGCAGGGTGGCGGAAATCTCCTCCCAAACCCTATATATTTATGAAAATACAACAAATACAACTATTCCTAAAAGAGAGACCAGAAGATACAGGACAACAGCCAGGCTACAGCTACACCTGTGAGAACTCAGCACCTCACGAAGTGGGTAAGATACAAAGCCGCGGCCCAGCGGGACCTGAGCACTCCCCCACTCCAGCGCACTGGCGGGAGGAAAAGATTCAGAGCGGGGAGGGAGTGGAAGCACAGGCCCGCCAAATAACCAGCCCTGGTGATCCGCGCCGGGAGCACTGACACACATCGCGTGGTGTATCAGAGATTAGAGAAATAGAAGTGCAGGATCTGAGATGGAGAGCGCAAGTGGGTCCTCTCAGCCAGCTACCAATGACAAAAGAAAAGCAGGTGCTTTTTAAAAAGTCTTAAAGAGACAAGGGCCCAACAGAAGAACAAAATCGTCCCAGCACACTCAGCCCAGCAGGCTGGGAGTCTTGGGGAATTTAGGGTCCCTTGGCTGGCGGCCAGGCAAAGCAGCCATGCTGAGGCTTCCCAAAGAGATCAGCAGCCCACCATTCGCCATTCGCTCCCCCCAGCCCAGCCAGAGCCGCAAAGGGTCCGGCGGAGCCACCGCTGCTGCGGCACAGTGGAGGAGCGATGTCACCCACAGCATCCTCACAGAATCTACTCCTGGTGGTGCTTTTTTTTTTCAAAGTCTTAAAGAGACAAGGGCCCAGCAGTGGAACAAAATCATCCCAGTGCAGTCAGCCCAGCAGCCTGGGAGTCTTGGGGAGTTTCGGACCCCTTGGCCAGCGGCCGGGCAAAGCAGCCATGCCAAGGCTTCACACACAGATCAGCAGCCTGCCATTCGTTCCCTCCCCAGCCAGCGCCACAGATTCCCGGCGGGCGCGCAGCTAAGCGGGAAGAGCCCCAGAACCAGGTGGAGCCTGAGGGCGACCCGGCACACAGACAGTTCAGGGGATTATCCCAGAGAACGCCTCCCGGTGTGCAGGAAAACAGCTCAGGCCCGGGAGAAGGGCAAGGAGAAAAAGCAGGAAGGGACTTTGTTCTCCCAGTTGACACATGTGTTGCCTACCAGCGACCACTTCTATCACCATGAAAAGACAGAGGAATATGGTCCAGACTAAGATCAACCAGACAACCCCAGGGAGGGAGCCTGAAGGGATGGAAATGCACAGTCTTCCTGAAAAAGAATTCAGAATAAAAGTCATAACCATGCTGATGGATCTACAGAGAAATATGCAAGAGCTGAGGGAGGAAGTGAGGGAAGTGAGGAAAGACAATGCAGAAATGAGACAAGCAATCAACGGGCTTAACAGCAGACAGGATGAGATGCAAGAGACTGTTAATGGAATAGAAATCAGAGAACAGGACTACACAGAAGCTGAGGCAGAGAGAGATAAAAGGATCTCTAGGAATGAAAGAATATTAAGAGAACTGTGTGACCAATCCAAACGGAACAATATTCGCATTATAGGAGTACCAGAGGAAGAAGAGAGAGAAAAAGCGATAGAAAGTGTGTTTGAAGAAATAATTGCTGAAAAATTCCCCAAGCTGGGGAAGGAAATAGTCTCTCAGACCATGGAAGCCCACAGATCTCCCAACACAAGTGACCCAAGGAAGACAACACCAAGACACATAATAATTAAAATGGCAAAGATCAAAGATAAAGACAGAGTATTAAAGGCAGCTAGAGAGAGAAAAAAGATCACCTACAAAGGAAAACCCATCAGACTATCATCAGACTTCTCAACAGAAACCTTACAGGCCAGAAGAGAATGGCAAGATATATTTCACATAATGAAACAGATCGGCCTCGAACCAAGAATATTGTGTCCAGCAAGATTATCATTTAAATTTGTGGGATGGATCAAACAATTCCCAGACAAGCAAAAGCTGAGAGAGTTTGCCTCCCATAAACCACTGCTACAGGATATCTTAAAGGGACTGCTCTAGAGGGAAGCACCCTAAGGCTAAAAAGATGTCACCAGAGAAAACAAAATCATAGCAAAGAAAGCAGACCATCCAAATACTAACTAAAGGCAAAGAATAAAACACCAAGTATATAAAGAATGGAGGAGGAAGAATAAGAAGGGAGAGAAATAAAGAATCATCAGACTGTGTTTATAATAACAAGAAAGTTAAGTTAGACTGCTAGATAGTAAAGAAGCTACCCTTGAAACTTTGGTAACCACAAATCTAAAGCCAGCAATGGCAATATGTACATATCTATCGATAATCACCCTAAATGTATATGGACTGAATGCACCAGTCAAAAGACACAGAGTAACAGAATGGATAAAAAAGCAAGACCCATCTATATGCAGCTTACAAGAGACTCACCTGAAACCCAAAGATATACACAGACTAAAAATGAAGGGATGGAAAAAGATATTTCATGCAAACAACAAAGAGAAAAAAGCAGGTGTTGCACTACTTGTATCAGAAAAAATAGACTTCAAAACGAAGAAAGTAGCAAGAGATAAAGAAGGACATTACATAATGATAAAGGGGTCAGCCCAACAAGGGGATATAACCATTATAAATATATATATTCACCCAACACAGGAGCACCGACATATGTGAAACAAATACTCACAGAATTAAAGGAGGAAATAGAATGCAATGCATTCATTTTGGAAGACTTCAACACACCACTGACTCCAAAGGACAGATCAACCAGACAAAGAATAAATAAAGACACAGAGGCACTGAACAACACACTAGAACAGATGGACCTAACAGACATCTACAGAACTCTACACCCAAAAGCAACAGGATACACATTCTTCTTAAGTGCACAGGGAACATTCTCCTGAATAGACGACATACTAGGCCACAAAAAGAACCTCAATAAATTCAAAAATATTGAAATTCTACCAACCAACTTCTCAGATCACAAAGGTATAAAACTAGAAATAAGTTTTAGAAATAAATCAAAAAGGCTCACAAACACATGGAGACTTAACAACATTCTCTTAATTAATCAATGGGTTAATGACCAAATCAAAACAAAAATCAAAGAATATATGGAGACTAAAGACAACAACAACACAAAGCCCCAACTTCTGTGGGACGCAGCAAAGGCAGTTCTAAGAGGAAAGTATATTGCAATCCAGGCCTATTTAAAGAAGGAAGAACATTCCCAAATGAATAGTCTAAAGACACAATTACTGAAATTGGAAAAAGAAGAACAAATAAGGCCCAAAGTCAGCAGAAGGAAGGATATAATAAAGGTCAGAGAAGAAATAAATAAAATTGAGAAGAATAAAACAATTGAAAAAATCAATGAAACCAAGAGTTGGTTCTTTGAAAAAATAAACAAAATAGATAAACCCCTAGCCAGACTCATTAAGAGAAAAAGAGAATCTACACACATAAACAGAATCAGAAATGAGAAAGGAAAAATCACAATGGACCCCACAGAAATACAAAGAAGTATAAGAGAATATTATGAGAATCTATATGCTAACAAGCTGGAAAACATAGAAGAAATGGACAACTTCTTAGAAAAATACAACCTTCCAAGACTGACCAAGCAAGAAACAGAAAAACTAAACAGACCAATCACCAGCAACGAAATTGAATCGGTAATCAAAAACTACTCAAGAACAAAATCCCTGGGCCAGATGGATGCACCTCTGAATTCTACCAGACATATAGAGAAGAAATAACACCCATTCTCCTTAAAGTTTTCCAAAAAATAGAAGAGGAGGAAATACTTCCAAACTCATTCTATGAAGCCAGCATCACTCTAATACCAAAACTGGGCAAAGACCTTACCAAAAAAGAAAATTACAGACCAATATCCCTGATGAATGTAGATGGAAAAACACTCAACAAAATATTAGCAAACCAAATTCAAAAATACATCAAGAGAGTCATACACCATGATCAAGTGGGATTCATCCAAGGGATGCAAGGATGGTACAACATTCGAAAATCCATCAACATCATCCACCACATCAACAAAAAGAAGAACAATAACCACATGATCATCTCCATAGATACTGAAAAAGCATTTGACAAAATTCAACATCCATTCATGATAAAAATTCTCAACAAAATGGGTATAGATGGCAAGTACCACAACATCATAAAGGCCATATATGACAAACCCACAGCTAACATCATACTTAACAGTGAGAAGCTGAAAGCTTTTCATCTAAGATTGGGAACAAGACAGGGATGCCCACTCTGTCCTCTGTTATTTAACATAGTACTGGAGGTCCTAGCCACAGCAATCAGAGCAAACAAAGACATACAAGGCATCCAGATTGGTAAAGAGGAAGTAAAATTGTCACTATTTGCAGATGACATGATATTGTACATTAAACACCCTAAAGACTCCACTCCAAAACTACTAGAACTAATATCTGAATTCAGCAAAGTTGCAGGATACAAAATTAACACACAGAAATCTGTTGCTTTCCTATACACTAATGGTGAGCTAACAGAAAGAGAAATCAGGAAAACAATTCCATTCAAAATTGCATTGAAACAAAGAAAATACCTAGGAATAAACCTAATGAAGGAAGTGAAAGACCTATACCCTGAAAACTACAAGACACTCCTAAGAGAAATTAAAGAGGACACTAACAAATGGAAATTCATCCCATGCTCTTGGCTAGGAAGAATAAATATTGTCAAAATGGCTATACTACCTAAAGCAATCTACAGATTCAATGGAATCCCTATCAAAATACCAATAGCATTCTTCAGTGAACTAGAACAAATAGTTCTAAAATTCATATGGAACCACAAAAGACCCCGAATAGCCAAAGCAATCCCGAGAAGGAAGAATAAAACAGTGGGAATTACGCTCCCAGACTTCAAGCTCTACTACAAACCTTCAGTAATCAAGACAATTTGGTACTGGCACAAAAACAGACCCACAGACCAGTGGAACAGAATAGAAAATCCAACCATTAACCCAAATATATGCAGTCAATTAATATATGATAAAGGAGCCTTGGATATACAATGGGGAGATGACAGCCTCTTCAACAGCTGGTGTTGGCAAAACTGGACAGCTACATGTAAGAGAATGAAACTGGACTACTGCCTAACCCCATACACAAAAGTAAACTCAAAATGGATCAAAGACCTGAATGTAAGTCATGAAACCATAAAACTCTTAGAAAAAAACATAGGCAAAAATCTCTTGGACATAAACATGAGCGACTTCTTCATGAACATATCCCCCTGGGCAAGGGAAACAAAAGCAAAAATGAACAAGTGGGACTATATCAAGCTGAAAAGCTTCTGTACAGTAAAGGACACCATCAGTAGAACAAAAAGGCATCCTACAGTATGGGAGAATATATTCATAAGTGACGTATCTGATAAGTGGTTGACATCCAAAATATATAAAGAACTCACACACCGTAACAAACAAAAAGCAAATAATCCAGTTAAGAAACGAGCAGAGGACATGAATAGACATGTCTCCAAAGAAGAAATTTAGATGGCCAGCAGGCACATGAAAAGATGCTCCACATCGCTAATCATCAGAGAAATGCCAATTAAAACCACAATGAGATATCACCTCACACCAGTAAGGATGGCCAACATCCAAAACACAAACAACAAATGTTGGCGAGGATGTGGAGAAAAGGGAACCCTCCTACACTGCAAGTGGGAATGTAAATTAGTTCAACCATTTTGGAAAGCAGTATGGAGGTTCCTCAAAAACCTCAAAATAGAAATACCATTTGACCCAGGAATCCCACTCCTAGGAATTTACCCTAAGAATGCAGCAGCCCATTTGAAAAGGACAGATGCACCCCTATGTTTATTGCAGCACTATTTACAATAGCCAAGAAATGGAAGCAACCTAAGTGTCCATCAGTAGATGAATGGATAAAGAAGATGTGGTACATATACACAATGGAATATTATTCAGCCATAAGAAGAAAACAAATCCTAACCATTTGCAACAACATGGATGGAGCTAGAGGGTATTATGCTCAGTGAAATAAGCCAGGCAGAAAAAGACAAGTATGAAATGATTTCACTCATATGAGGAGCATAAGAGCAAAGAAAAAAACTGAAAGAAAAAAACAGCAGGATACTCATAGAACCCAAGAATGGACTAATAGTTACGAAAGGGAAAGGGACTGTGAAGGATGCGCGGGAAGGGAGGGACAAGGGGGAAAAAGGGGCATTATGATTAGGAGACGTAATGTTGGGGGGGCACGGGGAGGGCTGTACAACTCAGAGAAGACAAGCAGTGATTCTATAGCATCTCATGATGGACAGTGAGTGTAATGGGGTTGGTGGGCAGGAGCTGATGAAGTGGGTAGTTTAATAACCATAATATTGCACATGTAATTGTAGATTAATGATACCAAAATAAAGTTTTAAAAAAAGATGAATGACAAAAGAAAGAAATATTATCCGTGGCCATAAATGACATCCTATCCACAAGTGATGTAGGGCTGAAGCCAGCAGGAGGAGGGCTCTCTGCAGAAAAGCCACATGCACCTAAGGGATCACTCTCATGCTTCACAGACATCATGTGGCAGCTCCTGTGGCTCCAAGACATCACGTGGTAACTCTAAAGTCCCAGAGAGACTCTTCCTGCACTGCTGATCTTTGGAACATGAGCTCACATGGCGTAAAGCTATACAGCAACTGGAATTGTGCTCTACACATTCCCCAATATTTTCCGAAAGGTCCCTCACATCAACTATAGAGCTGACTGGGACTAAATCATATGCTTCTCCCTCCACAACAACATAACCCTGCCTTACTACACAGGATCCACTCTATGTCATTCTGGGGAAGCTAAACTTACATCCTCCTCAACTACCACATCCCCTGGCCATGGTGATTGGTCATTACTCAACCTTGGGCCAGAGTTCTTCACAGATTTTTCCATGTAGTAACAGGAAAGAATGACCCCTTTGAAGGGTCATTAAACTGGGAAGTTGTGAGTCTGAAGTTCTTGTGGCCTCTGGTCTACCTTGTTTCCACTATTCCTGAGAAATAGCAGAGAGCCAGCACCTTGATGACACCATTCCAAACCCTGGGTCCAGCTCTGCTTGAATCTAGCATTACCTCCAGACTTGTCAGTTAGGAAAGTGAATCAATTTCCTTTTTAAGAAAAAACTGTGGTAAAATATATATAATGTCTAACTGAAGATCTTATTTTAAGTATACAGTTAAGTGGCAGTAAATACATTTACATTGTTGTGCAAACATCCCCATCAACCACCTCCAGAATTTCTCCATCATCCTGAACTGATATTTTGTACCCATTAAACATTAACTCCCCAACTCCATCCCCAGCCCCTGGCACCCATCATTCTACTTTCCAGCTCTTTGAATTTGACTCCTCTTGAGTATGTCTTATAGGTGGAATCTATAGTGTTATTGGATCTGTCCTTTTGTGACTGGCTTATTTCACTGAGCACCATGTCCTCAAGGTTCACCCATGTTGCAGCAGATGTCAGAATGTCCTTCCTTTTTGTGGTGAGTAATATTCTATTATATGTGTAGAACACATTCTGTTTATTCATCCATCGATAGACAATGGGCTGCTCCCACCTTTTGGCTATTGTGAATAGGGCTTCTGTGAATATTTGTGTACAATATTTCTTTGAGTTTCTGCTTTCAATTCTTTTGTATATATGCTCAGTAGGATTACTGGATCATTCAATTTCATTTTGTTTTTGCTTAAGAGGGTGAGTTGGGATTCTGTTGCCTGCAGTCAAGAGCACCTGTTTGGTATCAGTGATGCCTCTAACACCCATGCTTGCCTTCAACCGCATCTCAGTAATTATTTTGCATAGACACGAAACAAGTCAAACCTTGTTCAATGTTTCTTAAGCAGAAGTGCATTTCTAAAACTTTGGGAACTGTTCTGACTGTTGTGTTTGCCAAAGAAATCAGGAACAATGTATCACCAGATAAATGTGGCAAAACACAACCAGGGCAGTCATTTGTGCTTCCAGGCCCCAAACGAATGAATGATGCAACCTCAGGGCCTTTGCGTTTGCTATTCCTTCTTCCCAGAATATTTCTCACCTACATTTTGGGGAACTTGGCTTATTCTCATCATTTGACTCTCAGAGAGGCCATCCCTGATGAGGCTGCCTTCATTAGACCTGCCCTTCACTTTCTAACACAATGCCCTA
Organism: Smutsia gigantea; assembly: GCA_032199065.1. Taxonomy (NCBI): domain Eukaryota; kingdom Metazoa; phylum Chordata; class Mammalia; order Pholidota; family Manidae; genus Smutsia; species Smutsia gigantea. Next base: position 20,456 of record JAVSCE010018981.1, read on the forward strand.
TTTTAGCTTCCTCCCAGTACAAATTACCAACTGCAGGGTCTTATTTGTGGTTTTTCTACAGTGTGTCTTCCCAGTTAAATATAAGCACCAGGAGGACAGGAACCTTGTCTGTCTGGTTCATGGCTGTATCTCCCCAATTAAAATAGGCATTCCATAGATACTTGTAGAAGGTGTGAGTGGACAGTCATTGAATGTTGTGGGCCCTGTAGTAATCACTGTGCTAAACGTGGCACATAAATGGCTGAGTTCCCCATGACCAGGATACCCCGTAGCTCTCAGCTTGGGGAAGGGAGCAGAGGTTGCTATGTGAACAAGTTTCACAGATGCGTGAGGCAGGGTGGGTGTCATGTGTAGGGTACCCCTACCTCACTCAGTGGTCCTCAATGGGTAGTCCAAGACCTCTAGGGCTCCCCAAACCCTTCAGAATGTGCATAGATTCACCATTCTCCCACTACATGTCTCCATGCAGCCAGGTGACCTTCATGTACCTCACCATACATCCTATCAGCTCGAATGCAACAGCTGGGAGAATCCAGGTGCCTTCTCAGACACCAGGTTTGCAAAACTGTAAGACAGTACCATTTCTCCCCAGATTTGCTCTTATCTTGGGAAACAATTATTTCTCATAAATATATTATTTATGTTAACATGCAATGGGCTTACATTGATATTTTAAATGAAATATTATTATTAGCTATTGTAAAATCAGTTTTTAAAACAACGATCAGGTTTTATTTTCAGTACTATAAATACTGATATATGTAACCCAAAGACAGCTGCTTTTTTGGGGTTCTCAATAATTTTTAAGAGTATAAAGGGGTCCTAACACCAAAAAGTTGGAGGACCACTGATTTAGATACACAATCACAACACGGATGGCCCTTAGAACCTTGTACTACGGGAACAAAGTAGAAAACAGAATGAATGCATGAATGAATAAGGCAAGAGGGCTGTTTACAGACCACTGATGAAGACGGTCTGGGGACTGAGCCCAATCGCTGCAACCCTTTGAATCTGAGGTCCAACAGAAAATGAGAATAAAATAACAGAACCAAACAGATTAATAAGGGCTCTGGTAGAAAAGATACCGGCTAATGGAAGTTGCACATAGAGGATAGCTGTACCCGGGGGGCAGTGAACAATCTGGAAAGTCTTCATGGAGTTGGCTATGTCTGGTCTGGTCTTGCCATGAGTACATCTAGAAGCCCACTGCACTGATGAGAGCAGAGCTCTGTGTCTCTGACAAGACCCACAGATGTCTGTGTGTGGTGTGGCATCTCCCTGCTTGCTGTGTGCATCACTAATTGTTATGACAGGATGTTACAAGAGCACACATGAAATAGCTGTAGGGAACATACACCCCAGTGTTCTGGAGATGGCATGGAGTTCAAATTCCCTCCCCTGTTGTCTGACCATGTGTCAGATCAACGTGTCCCAAGTCAGGGGCCAGAAGACAGTCTCCACTCTGCACACAATGCCCAGCTGATGGTATATGAGCAGAGAATCACTGGCCAAAGGTCTTATGCTTTTGGCTCCCTCTTAGGATAATGGCACTAAGTCCTCAGTGAATTAGTTATGTTGCCATCTTTGCTTTACAGGTGGAGCCAAGCAGCAGGTAAGCACATGGGCTGTAGCGTGTGATGGGCTGGGATTTAGTTCTGGCTCTGCTGTGTATTATCTGCGCGACCTTGGGCAAGTGGCCTAACCTCTCTGATCCCTGGTTTCTTATGATGTAAAATGGAGCTGCCTCATAGAACTGCGTGGATTAATGGATTCGTCAGCTGGAGCCCTCTGCTCAGTGTCTTGTGCCGAACTGTGCTGAGTAACTGGGAGTTATTGCTGTGGTTGTTACTATTATCATTATACTTGATTCCCCTACATAAAAATTCACTTTGGAGGTCCTCCCCAGCTCCAGCCTCCTTGGTGGATTAGCTCAGGATGTCGAGCCCTGCTGAGGGAGGGTCAAGTTTTATTTTAAAATGATGAATCAGGACTCGTATAAATGGGATATATTTTAAGAATACATTTCCTTTAAAATGGAGGAAATGACCTCTGTGGTTAGGGACATGCTCTGGAGCCAGCTTGCTTAGGTTCAAATCCTGGCTCTACTTGTGAGACCCAGACAAATGTAATTAGTTAACTTCCCTTGGCCTCAGTTTGGCCAGGGATGAGGGAGACTTGGCCTGCAGGGGTACCGGGCTCCTCGGAACAAGTCCCTTGCTCTTGAAAAGAAAGAGGAAGGGATTTATTATTTTTTTTACCCCATTTAACCCAGGCATGTGTCCCATGAAGAGCTGATGCATGGAGTTGTACAGCCATCTTGGGACTTTAAGGGGGAAATATGAGGATAAAGGTTACGGTAGCCTGGATGGAAGAGGGAAAGTTGGCAAGAATTGAGTCTCTGAGGGAGTCAGTGAGCCCTAAAGTATCCAGCCCAGACAGCCCCACAGCTTCACACCTTTTGTTTCATGAGATAATAAACCCACCTACTGGTGAAGCGCTCATTCCTCTCCTCCCTTCTTTGACCAAGGCGGACATCACTCATCAACCCTGCTAATCCCGGCTGAGGCTTCCCAGACATGCCGAGCATGGTGCCCTAGAGGTCCCATGTCCAGCTGACCAGGGCATGAGAGAAAACCCATGGGCTACCCTGGTCCAGGTGATGCCCAGAATATACAGTCACACACAGTGTTTTAAAATGTAATTATTTTTAATGCCACTAGCGACATGTGGTATCACACTAGTTCTGAAAAAATCTAAAAAACACATATGCACCCAGATTCACAAAGATGGACTCCCTCCTCCCTTCACTGTTACAGTCTTCAATGGTTTGTTTGTTCTTCCTAATTATACTCTGAGCCAGGCAAGGCAGCAATTATGATCCCCAAATGGCAGATGAAGAAAATGATGCTCTATCAGCCACAGTGATAAAAAGTAAGGTTTAGAGCACCAAGGTCTCTGCGACATCCTGCCTGGTTGCATTAGGCTTATGATAGCAAAACGACTAGGTTTATCGTGCAGCTACATGGTAAGGGTTTAGCATCAGATGTCAAAATACACACCTGTATCAGGGAAATGAGAATCAGAACAATCTGAGGTTCCATTTCTCACCCTTCACAAAGGAAAGAATGGAATGGAGTGTTGGTGAAAGCGTAAGATTAATAGGAATGCATTTCCCCTGTTGAATATAATGTTGAGGAGAACATAAAAATAGCTCAGCTACTTAGGATAGCCATAAAGCTGTGTTTGCTAACAATAAAAATGCTCTACCCTATGACCCAGCAGGTCTACTTCTCGCAATTCAGGGCAGAGAAATACCTGAGCACAAGGAAGTGTGGATACATATGTTCATTGCTGTGTTGATGCTGAGGAGTAAAATCAGGATCACGTCTTGTGGTTTTCCCAGGATAACCTGATGCATCCTTCCTTTTGCTCTGAGAAAGGCCCAGCTGGCTCAGTGGAATATGGTCACCCCCAAACTGGAGATGGCTGAATGAACTGTAGCATATCCATACTATGGGCTGTGCAGTAGGAGGGATGGTGAGAGAGGGTACACCTGCTAACCTGGATTTTCTCCAGGACATATGGATGAGGAGAAAGTTCAAGCAATGGAAAGCGACCTGTAATACTGCTCCACATAAAACAATTCTAACATTTAAATGTATGTAAAATACATATAAATTCTACACAATAACATAATACTGCATGCTGTTTTTACATGCCAAACACTTTTCTACATTCTGTTAAGTGTAAAACTCACTTAATCTGTATACAAAGCTGCAGGGGAGGTAGGATTATTCCCTTATGATAGATGGAGCGACAGAGGCTCAGAGGACCACATGGCTAGAAGATTTTAAGCTGGAATTCAAACCAGAGAGTCCCTGCCTCTAGTTTCTGGAATCACAAGAGTATGTATGCACATGCACATACACACCCAATGGTCACTTCAAGGGAGTGAGAGGGGGATTTAGATTGTGGCTAAAGATCAAAAGAAATACTACTTTATATGTAGTGTTAAAAAAATTTACAACAGGTATTTTCATATAATTTTTGCATAATTAAAGTGTAATAATATATATTTGAAAATCCGCTGGAAAGAGGAGATGGTGTCTAAGCAGTGACGCAGCACGTAGCATCAAGCCCTGTTTGTGCACCCAGCTCCTTGTGTCCTGAACCACAACATCCCCCTTTTCCTAAGCACAAAGACCACAGGTCCCTGGAACTGGAACTGCAGGGTAGAGGATGGCACACAGGATGGTGCTAGAGCCTGCACAACACAGACACCCTCTGAATGTCCCTGTCTCTGTCTTACTATCTAAGCTATTTTTGGTAAAACTGGTGGGTTAATTGCAAAACAACTCTGGACCAAAATAAAAGACTCCTGGATTATATGCCCAGGTGCTTTCCATTTCAATCTCATGAGTTGTCATCACATTATTTCATTTTCTGCACAAATAAATCAGTGGCCCAGAAAATACAAGCTTTATCCGCCAGGGGCCCAGAAAGGGCAGAGCTAAGCCTTAGAGCCTTCAGCACACATTTGTTTGTGCCACATAAGATGTCGATTCTAATAAAAGAGAAAAGGCTGGAGCTTAACCATGCTTTTCCCCAGGGGTGAGGACTCCTGGTACCTGAATTTCAATGCTCCTGCTGAAACTTCCCATGCGACGCAATCCCGAGGTCCCCGGCTTACAGGTTTATTCTGGTCTTTGAGGCTAAGCTCATTTGGTAGCTGACGTGCCCCATTTTGTATATGTTGGAGACATTCCTCCCTGGCATTACACGAAGCTTTGCATAAATAGTTCAGTCCCAAGAAGTAAAACGCCGCGCCGGCTCATCTAAACTCCTAGGTCCAAATCTCATTTCCATAAAACTGCCTTGGCCATAGGATGGACATGGTTGCTGGGTAACCACGAAACACTTTCACAACAACAACTTCTGCCATGTCTACATGAACGTCCTTTCCCCTAAATTCTATTATGAAAAGTCCCAACATACAGAGAAGCTAAAAGAATTGCATAGCCAGCATGTGTACACCCACTACTTACATTCTACCCTGAGCATCTTATTTTGCTTGGTCATATAACACACACACACATATCCACCCATCTAACCATTCCTCTGTCCATCTTATTTTTGGATGCACTTCAAAGTGTTACAGCACAATTGGCCCCTAAACATTTTATTATTATTATTTTATTAACACTTAGGTTGCTTCCATTTCTTGGCTATTGTAAATAGTGCTGCAATAAACATAGGGGTGCATCTGTCTTTTTCAAATTGGGTTGCTGCATTCTTAGGGTAAATTCCTAGGAGTGGAATTCCTGGGTCAAATGGTATTTCTATTTTGAGTTTTTTGAGGAACCTCCATACTGCTTTCCACAATGGTTGAACTAATTTGCGGTCCCACCAGCAGTGTAGGAGGGTTCCCTTTTCTCCACATCCTCGCCAACATTTGTTGTTGTTTGTGTTTTGGATGTTGGCCATCCTCACTGGTGTGAGGTGATATCTCATTGTGGTTTTAATCTGCATTTCTCTGATGATTAGTGATGTGGAGCATCTTTTCATGTGCCTGTTGGCCATCTGAATTTCTTCTTTAGAGAAGTGTCTATTCATGTCCTCTGCCCATTTCTTAACTGGATTATTTGCTTTTGTTTGTTAAGGTGCATGAGTTCTTTATATATTTTCGATGTCAATCCTTTATCAGATATGTTTTTTATGAATATATTCTCCCATACTGTAGGATGTCTTTTTGTTCTACTGATGGTGTCCTTTGCTGTACAGAAGCTTTTCAGCTTGATATAGTCCCACTTGTTCATTTTTGCTTTTGTTTCCCTTGCCCGGGGAGATATGTTCATGAAGAAGTTGCTCATGTTTATGTCCGAGAGATTTTTGCCTATGTTTTTTTCTAAGAGTTTTATGGTTTCATGACTTACATTCAGGTCTTTGATCCACCTTGAGTTTACCTTTGTGTATGGGGCTAGACAGTAGTCCAGTTTCATTCTCTTACATGTAGCTGTCCAGTTTTTCCAACACCAGCTGCTGAAGAGGCTGTCATCTCCCCATTGTATATCTAAGGCTCCTTTATCAAATATTAATTGACTGTATATGTTTGGGTTAATGTTTGGATTTTCCCTAAACATTTTAGAGTGCAAATGATTCACTTGAGTTCAATCTTTTTTTAAGATTTTTTTTTCCTTTTGACTTAAAAAAACATATGACAAAATTCACAAATTGAAGGCAGTGACATTTTCTACCCACCTATGCAGCGTTAACCCTAGCAAAGTCCAGAACATAACCGTCACGCCAGAAAGCCCCTTCGTGCCCCCTTCCCAGGTACTATTTCCACCCCCCCACAGACACACCCAGTGTCCCAGACGAGGTTGCCTATTGTGGAACTTCTTATAGGTGGAGTGGCACAGGATGTTGTCTTTTGTGTACGACATCTTTCCCTTGGCATAATGCCTTTGTGATTCTTCCAGGTATCAGTTATCCACTCCTTTTAAATGCTGAACTGGGTTCCACTGTATGAATATTACCACAGTTTGTTTAGATATTCTGTTGATGGACACCTTAGCTATTTCTGGTTTGGGGCCATTATGAATAAAGCTGCTGTGAACACTTTAATCAATTCTTTTTGTGGATATATTAGTATTTTGATGGGCTGTGTTTGTTTTAAAAATGTACCAGTTAAAGATACTTTCAACTGCAAATAAAAGGAAACGGAGTCGAAGGTGAGTAGTAGTCCCCCTGTTAATTCTGCCGCTTAGTGTTTCAGGGATGAGATGCATTTGGTCCTTGTAATTGGCCATCCTCAATGGCTTTTGCACTATGGCTTGAACATTCATGTACACAAAAAAGCTGCAACAGCTCCTGATATCACATCCTCAGCTTATCAAGTGCAAATGTATCTATCAGAGTTACAGGACTGGCAATGCAGGAGAGCTATTGGTTTATGCCTCCCTCCTTATGCATTTCCCAGAAGATGCCTCTATATTTAAATGGCCAGAAATAAGTTACATGTTTGTCTCTACCATGCAAGGAAGATTATGGTTGGTAATGGCTGTTGGTTAGCTGACCAAGGGAGTGTGTCATGAAAGTTTACTCAATTTTAACCAAGAACTTACACAGCATGTTAAGGATCAAGTTATATACATGGTAAGGCTGCTGCAGATTTGCATTTTAAGGGCCCAGACTCTGTTTTGGCAGTGTAGACACTGCAAAGGTGTTCTTCTCAAGTAGTTATTATCTTGTGTTTCCTTCTGCAGGGACCCAGGATCAGCCAATATAGCCTGTCTACTGTGCAACATATTTTATTTACTTGAAGTGTTTATTGTCTGAACTTGCTCACTAGAGTGCAGAGCAGGGAACTTCATCTGCTGCATTTACTTATTATATCTCTCGTGCCTAAAATGGCTCCATAAATAGGTGTCAAACGAACAAGGGCTCACATTGTCAAGGCATGGAAAGAGCCCTGAGTCTTGGATTTCTGTACTGTCACTTTTTGCTGTTCACAGTGGTCTCCCTCATATTCATATCAAATATGTTGGCTTGTTCCTTTGGGTTAAGACGTTGCCTCTGGAGCCAAATCTAGACCTTTGGAAATGCTGATACCTGAACAAATTGTGTTTTTGTCCCCACTCTCCACTCACAGATGCAGAAGCACCAAAATAAGACAAAATAATGGCTTAAGTGTAAGGAAGTCATGTTTGGCCATGGATGAATTACTCTCTCCGTGATTCCATTTTATCTCAGGATGGAGAGACTAGCAGAGCCTATATTGCAGCATCTTAGGGAGCATTAAATGAAAACCTATTAGTAACTTAGCACACAGTAAAGGCTATGTGAGCGCTTGTTAGACAGAAACAGTTCCCCTATGAGCCTGCTTTCCTTTCTTTTGAACTATCCAATTATAAAATTCTTCATAAATGTTTCTGGTGCCTGGGTTTCTGGAGTGGCCTAAACGTGGATCAGTCTGCCCTCTCTTGCATTAATGGAACCCAGCACTGTTGTCTTTGCAAAACAGGGATGGGCTCCTCCTTTGTGTACTGGACAAGATGGTGGCATTGCTGACTGCTCTCCTTGGTTGCTATTCTGCCTGTGAAGGATTTGAGCCTGAAAACATCAGGAAAGGTGACGCTAAGTGACATCACCCAAGAGGCAACACCACCTTTCCCACAGTCTTCCTTGATGCAAGGTCAGCATGGAAGCTGTTTGTTCTTTGAAGTGGCTTTATCTCCACTATCTTTGGTTGCCTGCGAGGGGGAAGGCTGAGCAATTCTGTGTCCCAGCCATACCCCACTGGCCATCATGAATGTGTGGGCTTTGCCAAAGGGATGCAGGACACAGCATCTGAAAGTATTTGTTCAATTAAAGGGAAAGTCCTCACAGCCTCTAGACAATTCATCAATGGAAAGAAATCTCTCCAGGGCCTACATCCCATTTTTATACCTGTCATCTCCTCTAAACAGCTTTTCCTTTCCTTTCCAAGGAGCAATGTTTCCATTATAATCAGAGATGCCAGGTTGTGTCTCAACAAACTGGGGTGTCTTCCCTCTCAGTTAACAGGACTCGCTGCATGCTAACTAAGTAAATATTGACCATGAGGTCAGAGCCCCAGAGCTCAGAGCCTCTCCCAGGAGGTTAAGAGGTGGCTCTGCAGGTTGTACTTTTGTGCATCTTTTCTTTTTCCCTGAAAAATGCAGAGAAAAAGGAATTAAGGTCAGTTTTTTGTTTTAGAATATGCACTGGGATTATATATGAGATGGAAACCAATGTGATTTTCACTCCTGGTGTCATCCTGTCTCCTGACCCTTCCCTGTGGGGCTTGGGATGAGTATTCTACACTCGGTCCCCCTGCCAAGCACTTCCATACCTTGAGACATTTCCACTTGCTCTTTCCTCCAGTAGGAGCAGTTCTTCCTCTTGGAATGGTGAGCAAATGGCTCTCTCCCTCCCTTCAAGCAGCTGTTTGCATAAACATCACCTTGGAGAGCCCATCCCCAGCCAACAACGGCACCTGAGACTGCTCATCCCCACTTGCCTCTGGACCCCCTCTTCTGCATTATGTTTCTTCCTGGCACCAGCTTGTCAGCAGTCTAGTCCTTGTTGCATGATTTCCCCACCAAAAGGCCATCTCCTCTTGGAGACGGATTTTCCCGAATGCAAAGCCTGCACCACTGCTTGGTTCAGTCGGTGTTCAATACATACGTGTGTGTTAAGCAAACTCAGGCAGAGAGCATAGAAAATCACAAATTCTTGGCTTTTCACTGTTCAAAAACTGAAACATGAGCAATCCAGGAGTTGTACCCAGGCCACCCTCTTGGTGAGCTGTGAGGACAGACTGTGTCCGGCTGGTGGGGGTACAGAACCGTGCAACCTATGGAAAGAAATTTGGCAACCCCCATCCAAACTACAAGTGGCTTTTCCTTTGACCCAGCAGTCCTGCTTTACTTAAACGACTTTAAGGAACTTACCCTGCAGCTGTGCGTACACAGGCAGTGACATGTATGCAGAAAGCTACCTGGCGTGTAAATCTGAAAAACATTTTGCCCCATTATTTTTAATAACAGATGTTTGGAAAACACTGGAGTTCTTGTTGAATAAATAAATTCTGGATGCCCTACCCAGTGAAATATTATGTGGCAAAGAAAAGGCTGAGAGAACTGAGTGTCCTGAGAGGGAAAAAGCCCTGGAGACACTGTTTGTGAAGAAATGGCAGGGTGAGACACAGGGCATTTACATCTGTGTAAGAAGAGAGGAGGGAAATAAGAAAATATCCTCTTTGCTTATATTTGTCTAAAGAAAAATTGGAAGGAGACACACAAAACCAGTAGAGTGGCTCTTGTAAGGGCAGGCCGTGGGGATGGCCGTGAGGTGGTGTGCAGGCTATCTTTTCATATTACTGTTTTCTGAACTGTATATTACCTTTTAAGAAAGAATGACATAACCTGGAAGACAACAGTGGCACAGGGGCAGGGAGGGTTGCTGTGGCTGCCAGAGTGACCCACGGGGTTGTGGGTAATGCCCAGGTCTACCCAGCAGCCCCATGAGGGTCAGCCACAGGGGAGCTGGGCATGAGAGGCTCTCGGCAGAACAAGAGTGTGGATGGTGACCCACGGAAGGTCCAACTTCCAGGCTCCTGGGGGATAATCTCCAAGCCCTTGAAATGTCCTGCTGGATAGGATGTCTTTGTCTAGGCCCTTGGGCTGGCCAGACAGTAGTAGTGGGACTCAGAGTGATACCACTTGGAGCCACATCAACAACGTGGCTTATGGAGGGGCCCCTGAGTCACATGGTATCAGCTGGAGACTGGTCAGCTTCAGGGGTGGCCAGTGCTGCTTATGTGATGGGGCCCCAGTAAAGACCTTGGACACCAAGGCTCAGGGCAGCTTGGCACCACTCCCTGTATGATGTCACACATGGGGGTCATACTCCCTGTGTGACGTCACACATCGGGACCAGGAAGGTAATGCTGCCCTCACCCTCAGAGGGAGGGCAACTGAAACTCTGCTCTATGCTCCTGTTCCCACGGCTGATTTTAGTCTGCACCCATCCTTGTAATAACCACAATAGCAAATAAAAGAGCCTGCAGTAAGTTCTATGAGTCTCCTTAATAAATATCAGACCTGAAGTCAGTCTGAGGGTTCCCTGGACAGTGGGTGCCAGACTTGAGGGTGGCCTGGGAATTAGCGGAAATTGCCCCCAATTTGTGATTGGCTGACTTCTTACTCCCTGACTAGAATGTCAGCTGCCCAGTGCTTAACTGGTTTATGGAAGGTGCTTCACAAATATCTTCTGAGTGCACACAAGCAGCTCAGTTTGCAGGTGCAGATTCATACCTACTGCAGAGGAGACGGACAGGCAGGGTTTGCACCAGGGTGCATAGTGTAGCTGGATCCGGATACATATGCCTTGCTGCTCAGCCACCAGTAAACTGCAGAAACTTGGACACCAAATGCCAAGGCCAGGCAAGCATGTACCCAGCACTCATGATACACAAAACCACTGCCCTGGCTGTCCACTTGCTGTGGGAGGGGGACTTCCAGCAGGACCCAGAAGGGAATGATGCTTGGCCAGCAGAAATGCAACATGGAACTACTGGAATGCAGGTGGCCACAGATGGGTCAGTGGGGCACAGAGCTGCAAGTCTGGGAAGCAAGGAGCAGCGAGCATGGCATTAGAACGCCATGCCTGCCAGCCGCCAGGCAAGGCATGCTCAGGAGGCGATCCGCACCCATCCACTGGGCCCTCCTTTTCAGCATCTGAGAGCCGGCCAGCATCCTTAATCCTGCCTGGGGCAGACCTCGGGAGAACATAGGACCATTCTGGCATACCCCTCCCCCTCTGGCAGCCCAGTTGGAACCGTGGCTTACCAGGTTCATATCCATCTGATGGAAGTCGGATCAAAGCCAGAGAGCTTTTCGTTCGCTGCCAACCAACTCCAGTGATGCAGAAAACACAAGGCAGGCCTGCTGGACAACAGGCTACCAGAATTTACAAAAGCAGTGGGGAGGTGGAAACCAGAGCAGCCCTTTTAGGAGAAAGCTTGCAAGACATCAGCCTGGGAAAAATGCAGGACGGAAGGCAAGCAAATCTGGTTTATCTATTTTAAGGCAGTAAAGAATCCTTCCTCTTGGCCAAGCGTGTCCACAGCCTGTCAGTGCTCACAGCCATCTATGAAGAGGGTCTGTGCACAAGGCAGGCTCTGGCAGCATCGATTTGTCCACCCGTAAATTTTTTTATAGGGGGACTGCTTTTGAGGTCCATCAACCAAGAGGGATCACAAGTTTCAGAGGAAGAGTAAGTTACAATATTAAAAGAAGCAGATAAATACCAAAAGAGGGAGAAAAATGACCCTAGGCCCCCAAACTGCTCCCCAACCACCCCGAGACCAGCTCCGATTCACCGCCTGGGTCAAAGGCCAGGCAGGTGGCCCATCCTGGGCATGTGGCCAAGTGTTGTAGAAACAGTTTTAACCTCTGAAGCATTCATCGGCCTGCTTTTCTCTTTTCCCCCATGACTCTCTAATAAGCGAAAACCAAGGCATAATGAAAATGTGACAAAAACAGCAGAAAAGGAGAACACAAGGAAAAGTTCAGTATTAGCATTCTGTCTGACCCTCTGGTAGCTGAACCATTTGTTACTCTCCTTTTTAGCAACAAACATTTTCGCACCTGTGCCATAGTAAGGCAGCCATATGTGCAGTATTTTTAAGGTTTATCACCAAATGCCAGGTATTCGGGATGAGCAGCCTCCGCATGTTCCTGCCCCAGGCCTGCCCTCTTTTTATATATATAAATATATATATTTTTGATTAAGGTATTATTGATATACACTCTTATGAAGGTTTCACATGAAAAAACAATGTGGTTATTACATTTACCCATATTATCAAGTCCCCACCCATACCCCAATGCAGTTACTGTCCTTCAGTGTAGTAAGATGCCACAGATTCACTATTTGCCTTCTCTGTGCTACACTGATTTCCCCGTGATACCCCACACCATGTTTACTGAACATAATACCCCTCAATCCCCTTCTCCCTCCCTCCCTCCCCACCCTCCCACACTCCTCCCCTTTGGTAACCACTAGTTCCTTCTTGGAGTCTCTGAGTCTGCTGCTATTTTGTTCCTTCAGTTTTTCTTCGTTGTTATACTCCACAAATGAGGGAAATCATTTGGTACTTCTCTTCTCTGCCTAGCTTATTTCACTGAGCATAATATCCTCCAGCTCCATCCATGTTGTTGTAAGTGGTAGGATTTGTTTCTTTCTTATGGCTGAATAGTATTCCATGTGTATATGTACCATTTCTTCTTTATCCATTCATCTACTGATGGACACTTGGGTTGCTTCCATATCTTGGCTATTGTAAATAGTGCTGTGGTAAACATAGGGGTGCATATATCTTTTTGAATCTGAGAAGCTGTATTCTTTGGGTAAGTTCCAAGGAGTGGGATTCCTGGGTCAAATGGTATTTCTATTTTTAATTTTTTGAGGAACCTCCATATTGCTTTCCACAATGGTTGAATTGGCTTACATTCCCACCAGCAGTGTAGGAGGGTTCCCCTTTCTCCGCATCCTCACCAGCATTTGTTATTCTTAGTCTTTTCAATGCTGGCCATCCTTACTGGTGTGAGGTGATATCTCATTGTGGTTTTAATTTGCATTTCCCTGATGATTAGTGATGTGGAGCATCTTTTCATGTGTCTGTTGGCCATCTGAATTTCTTCTTTGGAGAACTGTCTCTTCATATCCTCTGTCCATTTTTTAATTGGGTTATTTGCTTTTTGGGTGTTGAGGCGTGTAAATTCTTTATATATTTTGGATGTTAACCCCTTGTCGGATATGTCATTTACAAATATATTCTCCCACACTGTAGGATGTCTTTTTGTTCTGTTGATGGTGTCCTTTGCCATACAGAAGCTTTTTAGTTTGATGTAGTCCCATGAGTTAATTTTTGTTTTTGTTTCCCTGGCTCAAGGAGATGCATTCAGGAAGAAGTTGCTCATGCTTATATTCAGGAGATTTTGCCTATGTTGTCTTCTAAGAGTTTTATAGTTTCATGACTTACATTCAGGTCCTTGATCCATTTCGAGTTTTCTTTTGTGTATGGGGTTAAACAATAACCCAGTTTCATTCTCTTGCATGTAGCTGTCCAGTTTTGCCAACACCAGCTGTTGAAGAGGCTGTCATTTCCCCATTGCATGTCCATGGCTCCTTTATCATATATTAATTGACCATATATGGTTGGGTTTATATCAGGGCTCTCTAGTCTGTTCCACTGGTCTATGGGTCTGTTCTTGTGCCAGTACCAAATTGTCTTGAGTACTGTGGCTTTGTAGTAGAGCTTGAAGTTGGGGAGCATAATCCCCCTAGTTCTATTCTTCCTTCTCAGGATTGCTTTGGCTATTTGGGGTCTTTTGTGGTTCCATATGAATTTTAGAACAATTTTCCCTAGTTCTTTGTAGAATGCTGTTGGTATTTTGATAGGAATTGTATTGAATCTGTAGATTGCTTTAGGCAGGATGGCCATTTTGACAATATTAATTCTTCCTATCCATGAGCACAGGATGTGTTTTCATTTATTGGTATCTTCTTTAATTTCTCTCATGAGTGTTGTAGTTTTCAGAGTATAGGTCTTTCACTTCCTTTGTTAGGTTTATTCCTAGGTATTTTATTCTTTTTGGTGCAGCTGTGAATGGAATTATTTTCCTGATTTCTCTGTCTGTTAGTTCATTGTTAGTGTATAGGAATGCCACAGATTTCTGTGTATTAATTTTGTATCCTGCAACTTTGCTGAATTCAGATATTAGATCTAGTAGTTTTGGAGTGGATTCTTTAGGGCAGGCCTGCCCTCTTTCTGGGCATCCTGTCAGGCCATCAGCCCTGTGGCTGTTCCTGCCCCATTCTCCAGGCGCGTCGTCTCTGGACCTCCACATGCCCATACCAGCCCACCACCTTCTCCTTGCTCAGCGCCACTTGACCCCCATTCATTCATCTGGCTCGGTTCCACAGCCCTGGTGTGGCCAGAGGTGAATGAGCAGACATGAATACAAGATTAGAAGAGCTGCCCTCATAAAGGTTGTTTTTTTTTTTTAGAAGACGGATAACCATGGAACTCAGCTACTCTGGTGAGTACTCACCATCTCAACCACTCCATGACTGAACCTACAAATCAACTCCATGAGCAGAAAGGCAGGGTGCCCTTGCATCCTTTTCCCAGAAACCCTGAGAGGTCAAGGCCAATGGGGCAGGTAAGGAGCTCAGAGAAAGCTTCCCTTTGGAGCTGGGCCTGGAAGGGTGCACTGGAGTTGGCCAAACTTCCTCATGTCTCTTTTTGGCCTTTCCTGACCACTGGCCCCGGGTTCTCACCCTCACTGCCCACCTCCATTATATCATCATCCTCTTCCCATACCCTTCCTTCAATATTCGATGGGATGGTGTCAAACATTCCAGTTAGTCCTTATTACTACTCAAAGCTACGAACTCTTTCATGGCAAAAATAAGTAAGAATATATAAAATTGGCATGTTTCCTTAAAAGGAAACAAATATATAATTTTTCTCAATAAAAGAAAACTTCCTATGAAAAGTCGTAAAGCTTGTTTATCATTGTCAGAAAATAGTAGGATAATTTCCGTCCTTCATTTCCTTAACTATTTAGTGAGACTAAAAATAAAAATAATACAACCCATCTGATGGAATTGCTAAGTAAGTTAGTTCACGTTGTTTGCATTTCTGCCACATATTAGGTTCTTAATAAATTTTCACTATACTTATGGTTGTTATTAATAAATACATCTCACTAAGAACATTCCATTGCCTCCGTTAAACTTTCTTTAAAGCAATGGTTACTTTGGCAGGAGGGTGGGGTGGGTGAGGGATTGGAAGTAACTAGAAGGGGTGTGTATGGTGGCTTCTGGAGGTTGCCTAATATTCTGTGTCATGCTCTGGGTTCTGGTTACATGATGGTTCACTTTACAAAAATGGGAAGTTGCACACTTAATATCTTTTATGCCCTTTTCTGTATAAAGTCCCTACAGACTAAATAAGCACAGGGGAAGGATTTTATAAAGAAAGTAAGCCCCGTATCAGGAATTAAGAGGCTAGCTAGGTGTTTCAAGTGGGAATATATTGCACAGAAGGGTCTTGGTATAAACACTGGTTTACAAAACAAACAAAGAAGCCCCCTCCCCCCTTAATCTCACATCAGGTTCTGAGCTGCCCAACAACTCTGGTAAGTGGACTCTGGCAATGGGTGGGAGCAAATCAGCCCTCGGGGCAGGCATGAACGGCAGCCGCAGGACTTTTGCAGCAGCCTGGGTGGGAGAACACACTAGCACCTGTCGGTGTTTCAGCCCAGAGGGCTGAGGAAGGGGAGGGGCATGGAAACCAGCAGCTGAGGTGGCGGGGGTTGGCAAGGTGGGGAAATTAGGACACTCAGGAGCGAGGGAAAGCTGAGCAGGTAGAAGCAGGGCTAGTTACAAAGGAGCTCCACACACGGAGGCCCTCAGAGAGCGCAGAGCCAGGACCCCAGGCCCCAGTGGCTGGGGAGAGAGTCTGCAGGAGAGGGTCTGCACACAGCCCGGGGCAGCACCAGGCAGCAGGGGCACTGACCCCTGAGCTCTTCTTTCCTGCCTCTACTGTTGAGAGAGCAATCGGTCATGGACTCCACATCTTGAGGGTCATGAGGGGAGTCACTCGAAGACAAAGCAGGGTAGTCAGGGTGAGCCTGGCCCTGGTTAACAGAGCCACACAAGGTCAATATCAGCAAATATCCAGAGACCAGACTATACGTGAGGACCTGGTTACAGCTACCTCTGCTGGGTTTTCACCATCTCCACTGATGGTTTGTTAATCCCACATTACAGGGGAAGCCTCGATTTCCCAGGCAACAATCCATTTCCTATCATCGATACATATGGTCATCCAGACAGAAGCACATAGTGTCTCAGGAGCCTCCTTTCTCCTTCAAAGCTTGCTTCCAGGAAGAGTTTGCTCACTTTAACATGGATTTGTCAGCAGGAGCATTTTCTCACACCTTTTGAAACATGTAAAACGTTTAAATAATCTGATGACTTAGGATGGCTGGCTGAGCTGGCATCCTTGGAAAGCAGCCCTAGAAAGAAAACACAGCAGCTTGCAGTCATATCCGTTAGAGACGGAGGTTTTTCAAAGGTATCTCACCGACATTTCTGGAGCCTTTTCTAAAAGACAGTCCAAGGAAATGAAGCTCACAGATGAAGCCCCAGGAGAAATCCTGTCCTTTGGGTTCTCATCTGAAAGGCGAAGCCCCAGGGATGGTTTGGTCTTAGAAAAATACAAAATATTCACCAAAATTGCAAGAGTTTCAGTTTCTTCTCTCTCTCTCTGTCTGTCTCTCTCTCTCAATCCTAAAATCTCATTATCACATTTCTCTCCAGTGTGGTTCCACATTTCTCACGTACAATTAGGTCTGCAGGTGAAGGATACAGTAATGAAATAAAAAATAAAAAAGGAGGGGATCACTCAGGGCATAGGACACCCCGTGCTGGTTGGGAATTTTTTTTGTTGCAAACATCAGAAGCCCAACACAGACTGATGGAAGAGGGGAAATGGTGGAAAGCAGGAAAGCAAATATGTTTTAAATTAATTCTGGGATCCATCAGGTCATCAGGACCTGGACTCTTTGCCTTGGCTCTGCTTTCCTCTGGACTGGCTTCATTTCAGGGCACTGTCTTCGTTGGTGGCTGTGAAAGTGGCAGCCACCGGTTCATCATGCCAGCGGGAAGGGAGCGCTCTTTTCCCACGCCTCCAGCCAAAGCTGCCGAACGGAGTCTTACTGAGAACATCTGCATCAGTCGCACGCATGAACCAGTCGCCATGACTCTGTTCATTCTGGCTGAGGGCATGTGCCCATTTCAGAAGCAAACGTGACGGCCAGTGGGAACCAAACATGTTGATTGGCCAATTCTGCTTCACCTGGTGGTGAGGATAGGGGAATGTGAGTCCCAGGAGGTGGAGGAGGGGCGAGCAGTACCAGCAGAAGTGGAAGGGTGTGTTTTCAGAAGAAGTGGGGGTGGAAGCCAGGCAGGTGGAAGCGACAGACCCCCACACAACCTCCAGGCATGGCCTCAGGTGACCACATCCAGTGTAAAGAAGTTGATGCTCGCATATTGCTTCTTGTCCTCCCCAAATAACCCACCACAGTTTCTCTTCTACAGTTGACCCTTAAACAACATGAATGCTAACCCCCTCTGTGGTCAAAAATCCACATATACCCTTGATTCTCCAAAAATATAACTACTAAAAGCCTTGTTGACTGGAAGCCTTACCGATAACAAACAGCTGAGGAACACATATTTTGTATGTTACATGTACTATACACTGTATTCTCACAATAAAGTAAGCCAGAGAAAAGAACATACTTTTTCTGAATGTCACAAATCTCCAAAAATTTTCCAACATGTTTACTGAAAAAAATCTACACAGAAGTGGACCAGCACAGCTCAGAAATGTTCATTACAGAACCCTTAACACTGATGCGGATGCCAAGGCCCAGGGATGATCAGTGACTTGCTGATATTCAGTTAGGAAGTGATGCAGCTTGCTCCAAAACCCATGTATTTCTTTTTTTCTTTTTTTGCTATTACACTAGCCATTTTTCTGCAAACATAGTGAAGTATTTAAAACTTTGTAGTTAGGAATTGCTAGGTACTGAAGTGTGTTCCCCTAAAAATCGTATGTTGAAGCCCTCACCCCTATGTGACTGTATTTGGAGATAGGAACGATAAGAAGGCAATGAAGTGAGGTCATAAGGTAGGCCTTCGTCTGAAAGGATTTGTGTCCCTATAAGAAAAAGAGACACCAGAGAGCTCTCTCTCCACGTGCACGCCGAGAAGAGGTCACGTGAGGATTTTTCAAGAAGCGAGAAGGCAGCCATTGAAACCCAAGGAGAAAGCCCTCACCAGACACCAACCTGCTAGCACCCGGATCTGGGATTTCCACTCTCCAGAACTGGGAAAATAAGTTTCTGTTTTTTAAGCTGCCTAGTCTGTAGTATTCTGTTACGGCAGCCCAAGCGGACTGATACAGGAACTATGGCAGACTATAGTTTCCAAAGACAGTCTAATAATTACTTCCATTGCATATATTCACCTTAAAATGTGGCTTTGATAGTCTTCCCATTGTGAAGTGGGAGTCTGTCACACCCATTAGAAAGTAGGTGGGCTTGTGTGATCTAATGTGTGCCCTGGTTCTGCTTTGAGTGATGGTGTGTGGTTTCCAAGGCTAGGTCATAAAAGGCTATTCAGATTCTAATTTGTCCCTGAGCTCACTTGCTCTTGGAGCCCCTGAGCAGCCACAAACACAGTCTGACTTCCCTGAGGCCGCCACGTTGTGAGGGAGCCCCACTAACTCGCGTGGGGAGACTCTATGGAAAGGCCCTGAGATGACTTGGGAGGGGAGCAGAGAGGGGCAGAGAGAAGCCCAGCAGTTCCCAGCTGCAGCCACTGTCTGCTGTTTGCAACTACATGAAGGACCATAAGCTGACCCACCCACCCAAGTCCCTCCTAAGTTCCTGATCCACACAAACCATCACAGATAACACAATGATTGCCACTGTTGTAAACCACTAAATTTGGGGGTGATTTGCTCAATGGCAGTAGATAGCTAGACCAGAGTCAAGACTTGATAGTCAGACCTAGGTTTGAATGCCAGACCTGACTGCGTGACCTTGAGTAAGATACTTAAGCTGTCCGAGCCTATTTCCTCATCTGTGGAATGGAGAGAATGATAGAGCTTACCACATAGCATGATGAGAGTACCAAAGGAGAGCACAGAGTAGGCACATAGCAAGCACCCAATAAATGTTAGCTATTGTTATAATTGTTGTTTCAGTGTACCTATCTAAAATGATGCCAATATAAAGAGATCAGCAACGTGAAAGGTGAGAATCAGGAGTTAGAGGACTAGCCCAACCCCCCACTTTCTGGATATATCCACAGGCCCGAAAGCATAAATAGGTGGTCCATTGGAAGAAAAAGAACCACAGCAATTGGGCCCAGAAAGGCGTCAATCAGGCTCTTCCCATCAAGACCAGAAACTTCTGCTCCTTGCCTGCGTTTTGAGCTCCTCATTGTTTTGAACTAAAAAGTGGGAGAATTTTTTTGACTCTAAAAACGGTGCATCAAACTTATCAGATAAACTCCAAAAGTCTCATGCATAGGTAATGCACCTTCAGATGTGAGAAACTCTGCTGTATTGAGGTCAATAATAGCCTTCAACTTTTCTTCACTTCCTTTAAAAGAAATTGTGATTTAAAGGTGGAGAACATCAAAAGTAAGCTCTCAAGAGTTAATGGGACCATTCTGGCTTGATGCCATCGCTTCTAAGAACCTGAATAATGAGACACATTTTATTCTTCATGTTTCAACAATGGTTGAGGTAATGGCAGGGCTATTATTCCAGCCTCCAATTGACACCACCTTCTAAAATGCTCTGTGACTGGTTACGTGGGACTGAACAAGAAACACTCGGGGAGAACAGAGCAGATGGAAAGTTCTATGGATATGTTTTCTATTCAAAAGGAGACAGCATCCTATCCTAGGCAGGAAGCCACCAAGACGCCATGACAAGAGCAAGTCTTTGGGTGGGAGTCACCCATTGGTGTGTTAGTCACGGGTCTCCAGAGAAACGGAACCAATAAGATAGGAATAGATGTGTAAGTGGAGATTTATTATGGGAATTGGTTCATGAGATTATTATGGAAGCTGAGAAATCCTACGATCTGCTGTCTGGCTGCAGAACCAGGAAAACCTGAGATATAATTCAATCCAAGTCTGAAGGCCTGGAAATGTTGGTAGTTGTGGTGTTGGTGTTAAGTCCTGGAGTCTAAAGGCTAGAGAACCAGGGGTTCTGATGTCCAAAGGCAAAAAAGTTGGCTTTCCCAGTTCAAGAAAAGAGAGAATTTGCCCTTCCTCCATGTTTTGTTCTATTTGAGCCCTCAACAGATTGGACGGTGCCCTCCACACTGGTGAGGGCATCTTCTTCACTCATCTACACATTCAAATGCTAATCTCCTCCAGAAACACCCTCACAACACCCCAGAAAAGGTAATTTATCGGTTATCTGGGTACCCCTTAGTCCAAGTCAAGTTGACACATAAAATTAACCATCACAATTGGTGACATCATCTGATGGAGCATTCTTTTGCCTGAAGATAACCAGTTGCCCCAGCTCTGTTTGTTGAAAGACTATTGGTTCACCATTGAATTGTCTTGACACCCTGACCATAAATCTTTGGGGTTTATTTCTAGACTCAATTCTATTCCATCTCTACATATACGTTATAAACCTTTATGCCAGCACCACACACTCCATGTGTTACAAAACTTACTGCAACTTTGTAGTAACTTTTTCAAATTTATTATTCTTTTACAAAAATGTTTTCACATATTCTATTTCCCTTGCATTTCCATATGAATTTTAGGATCAGCTTGAAAATTTCTGCAAAAGTGGCAGCAGGCATTTTGACAGGAATTACACTGCACCCATAGATCAATTTGGGGAATATTGCCATCTTAACAATAGTAAGTCTTCCAATCTCAGAACAAAAGATGCCTTTGCATTTTTCATGTATTTTTTACTTCTTTTAATCATGTTTTTTAGTTTTCAGAGTACGAATCTTTAAAAATGCATTACTAGGTATTTTATTCTTTTTGATGCCATTGTAAATCAAATTGTTCCCTCAATTCCATATTCAGGTTCATTGATAGCATAAAAAAGTACATTTTTTATATTGATCTTATATCCTGCATCCTTGCTGAACTCTTTATTTTTTCTATTATTTTTTAGTTGATTTCTTAGGGTCCTCTATGTACACCATCCAGTCATCTACATATGAGATAGTATTTGCTCCTCACTTTCCAATCTGGATGCCTTTTATTTCTTTTCTCCTGCCTAGTTGCATTGGCTAGAAACTCCAGTGCAATGTTGAATAGAAATTGTGGGAGTAGGCATATCTTACAGATTCCATTTTATAGATAGTAGTAAGCAATATATACAAAGGTTTCTGCTTTCATAGAGACTACAGTTATGTAAGAGGATCATTTAATCAAAATAAAAATGTATGCAAAATTTTATATCCTTATAGCATTCATAAACCCTAGTGAGTTAGCCCAAAGACCATAAAGATGGTTGAGGAAGATTGAGAACCACCAGTCCGCAAGGAGCCATCTGAAACATCCCTCAGAAGGGATTAATAAAGCCAAAAGAATTGTCAGCAAGTAGTCAACAAGAGGACAGACACCAAGGGTCTGGCACTCTGCTAGGGGAAACCTGAAGTTGAAAGTTGGTAGCACTAGTACACACAAAGTTCTTGAAAAGGTGGCAAGGAATGGTTGTCCAGGAGACATGCTGTGAATAAGTACTAAGTCTGAAAGACAAGAACAAGCTCATAGATGAGGCATGGAGACCAGGGGCAAGCACAGTGGGGCCTGAACTGGAATGGGAAACAACAAAGAAATATACATAATATATATACTTAATTTGGGAGGTGATCATAAATGTTATTAATCAGTCAATCAAGGTAAACATTCAGTACTGCTATCTAACCGGACTTTCTGAGATGATGCAAATGTTCTATACTTTGCATTGTTCAATACGGTAACCACAGGCCACAATTTTTCAACCAGTAGGTAAATGCTGCCACCTTTGAAATCAGCTATGGTATGAGCATTTACACCACAGGAATTGACAGGTGCCACAAATCAGGGCTTCACTTTTTGCTCTTAAGAGAGCCAATTGCTAAACATTTTTTTTTTTTGCATACCACTGCACATGTAGCTGATGAATACTTGAAATGTACCTGGTGCAACTGAAGGACTTTGTGTTTTAAACTTTATTTCATTGTAATTAGTTTTAACTTACTGGACATGTGTGGCTAGTGGTTACTTTATTGACAGGACAGGTCTAGAGAACAAGACCAGTGGAATCCGTTTTGGGCAGAGTGGTCAGAGCTGAATTCTCCAATAAAATGGGGCCTGGATGATGACAGGAAGGTTTGAGCCCAGTAGCTACAGGGGAAAGAGCACGTGACAATGATGTGACTACTGTGTGGCTTGATAAGCAGTTGTCAACACTGATAAAAAGCACTTAAGATCTATGACTCTCATTATCAGTTCATTGTACCTACTTTTAAAAAGGTCTAGTGCAAAAGTCCAGACAGAGACAAAAGTACGTCTTTCTTGGGTGGTTAATGTAAAATTGCTAAGTGGTTAGATGATGGTCTAATTCTCTATTTGAGGGCTAGAACAATATAGTGAAGGAGATCAGAGAAAGGGGCCATCAAAAGGGTGGCTTTAAGGGGCTCACAGAGCCAGGAGGAGGTGTAGGGAAGACAGGGAAGCAAAGTTCACTGAGCAGCCTGGAAGCGGAGACACTGGCTCCGTGCTGGACGCACTGCCCGCAGGGAGCTAATCAGCTACATTTCCGCTAATAGCCCAAGCAACCAGCTCTGCTTTTTGAGGACACTCTGGTGCCCGCTTCTTCACTGTGGCTGTTGGCTGGGTTTAAGTAGTGAGTTGCTAGACTGTAGTAGAAATTCACAACCACAGGAGCATTCTGACTCCTTGACACCTTTTCTTTCTTGAGTTTCTCACTAGTACTAGACCTAGAAGTGCTGAATCGTGTACGCATACATGCGCACATGTCTAAAAATACATTCCTGAGAACCTGCAATTATGTTGACAGGTGCTGTAAATTCTCCACAAACTCTAGGTTCATGCTACATTGACAAGGAGATTTAATGGTAGCCAGGACTTTCCCTGGAATGAGGGGTCTTCCTGTCCAAATCTCTCCTCTCATGGTGTAATTTAGTTGTCATTGTTTCTTCAAGATGTTAAGAATATAAGAGGCAAGGGAGAAATAAAGGAAAGTCTGTTGTCAAGGAAACAGAATTCTTCCAGAAGTAGTGAGTCTTTCTAAAGTCTTCCGGACCGACAGTGTCTGCAAGGTAGGGATTTGGAGAATCCATTGGGGTAAATGTCTGAGAGTGAAGGTCTTCTCTTTGTCAGGAGGCGCACCTTTTTGCCTCTTGGCATGTAGACACGTTGGGTCAATTTCCACCCAATTTATTTCCATTCATTGTGTCCAATTTTGTGTGTTCACTTAATTACTTTCCTTATACTTGAAAAATATTAGGTACCCCAGATCCTGCCTAACTCATGGTGTCAGCCTTGGAAATTGAAGGTAGGAATGCCCAAATAATGCTGTCACTTCTCCAAGTCAGACAGTATCACCTAGGGCTCCCAGTAAAGGTGACAAGGATCTTTAGAATAATAATGCTCTGATACAAGACTGTGGAAAGTAAAAGAAGCAATATGTTTACAAATGCCTCACCACACAGCCAACCTGACAATAATCTAGGTCGAGAAGGGATAGATAGCTGGGTGGACAGTGGCTTTTTATCTCTGTCTCCATGAATTATCCTGTTGTCCCACTTCTAACATGAAATCATCCCACAATGTGTCAGTCTCTGCCTCCTAAATATGAAGAGGAAAAATCTCTGAGTATCCAGGGGGAGGCCATTTTTTTTTGACTCGCCATCTCAGAGTCTAACCTTGAAGCATTACATGCTATAAACATGATATATGACTGCTATAAAAGGAAAAGTGGATGAAAACCAAAATGAGGAGGTAGAAAGGGAAAACACTTTGTTGTCCCTTAGAAACCTCTACCCCTCCATCAATGTAAGAACAGGGTTTAGCAAGATGGTAGGAAAGGCAAGAATAAAGTTTTGAAGCTTAAAACTCTTCTATGTTATCTTATTAAAGATGGAGACCAGCGGTTTCATTACATCTCAGAGCAGGTTTCTCAATCTTGGTACTACTACTGACATTTGGGGATGGGTCAATCTTTGCTGCGGGGGCTGTCCCGGGCATTGTGGGCCTTTGGTAGCATCCGGTCTCCACCCACTATATCCCAGAAGTATTGCGACAACTAAAAATGTCCAGACCTTTCAAAATTCCCCTGGGGGCAATCCTGTCCCCGACCTTGCCATCCAGAACAGCTACCTTAGATTTGGAAGGAGGACTTAGTATAACCTCTACCTCAAAGCCCAGGTCCCTCTCCAGCACCCTCTTTAGATGGCTAAGGGGCACTGCTCCAACGCCCTGAAGTTTTAGGAGAAAGCCTGTTTCTTGGGCAGTTCACCTCTGGTTACTAAGAAAATTTTTCTTGAATTGAACTGAGCTTTCTGCCTGGAACTTCTCCCCATGATGTTTTCTTTCTTACATAATGGCCCTTTTAATATTTGACAGCAGCTCTTCTATCTCCCACAAGAAGAGCTATTATGATGAGAGCTATTACAAGGAGTCCTAGCAGGCAGAGGTCTGGGAGGGAGAGGGAGCCAGAATACAGAACTCCTGGAAGGTCCAGGACACTGTGATGGGCTGTGGGGTCAGAGCGCAGTGCCCCTTTGCCAGCTGCCACCCCACGACCTCCCTCCATGGGGGCTGTTCCCTAGAGCAGCAGCTTCTGGAGGGGCTCCCTCTTCCCATTTCACTCTGCCCCTTCCCAATTTAAAATCCTGGCCAGATCTGAGGTCTAATAAACCTCTCCCACTGAGAAGTTAATGGTGAGAACAGCTGCAAATGCCATTCCCCCAGGGTCTCTGCATCTCAAAGGGACTATTTGGGACCAGGGATAAGGTCATCCAGTGGCGTGCTGGTAACTGACTAACAACCAGGTCTCCAGAAAGTACAAAAGCAGAACCTTGCTTGGCAGTGTTTCTGCATTCCTGGGCCATACATATTCGCAACGTGGGCGTGGGCAGTGACCTGAAGAGCCTGTTAGGTAGCATTTGGATATGATGGATGTGAACCATCTCAAGAGTAGAGGTAACAGTAACATATAGTGTAATGTTTGGGAAGGGATACAATTTGGCTGTTTATGAACTTTGTTTTTAATATAATTTATTAATTTATAATTTATGCTGAGCTTCTGCTCTGCGCCAGGTGATACGGGATCTCCCCATCCCAAGAAATAATGGTCTCTGTCTTCAGGACACCAAAGGAGGCGCTGTGGGAACTCAGGCCTTTCATGGGTGGCTGTAGATTCAGGATCAAGGGGGGCTCCAGAAGGGAGAGGACTTGGTGGGCTCCAACGGTGTGAATTGGGTGTTCTGTCAGGACCCACAGCACATCCTGGAATGGCTCTGTGTGCTGACAGCATTGGTACAGCATAGTGGCAGAGAGTGCCGGCCCTAAGGCCAGACAGCCCCGCTGACGTCTTGGCCCTACTCCTTGTATTTGTGCAACCTGGAGTAAAACTCCAGAACCTTTCTCATTTCCTACGTTGAATACAAGTCCTTAGGGCTGTTGAGAGGGCTCTGTATGACCTAGTGCTCGCCAGTGTTGGAGTCACAGCTAGCACCTAATGAGCCCTAGTAAGTGTTACCTGTTGCTGGTACTATTATTTTATTATTATTACTATGGTGCGTGCCTTCTCTTGCTCCAGCAATTTAAGTACTTGTACATCCAATAAAAGCAGAACTGATCACACGCAAGGCTGCATCCATTGGCAATTCACACTCACTCATGTGTTCAGGCATTCGGCTTACATTTATTAAACACCTACTATTTGCTGGGAGCCGGGATGGTGATAAACACCACAGGATCGATCCCCGCCCCCCTGAGCCAACAGGAGGATCTATTCACAAACCTTTTCAAACAGCTGAATCTTTCCTGATGAACTATGGGCTGAAAGATCACATGTGTGCTTGAATCATTCTTGCTCTGACAATTTGAACTGAGGATGCCAACTGTTCCTCCTGTCTTCTCCCAAGGGTGTGAAGAGTCCTCATGCCAGCCTGGCTCTCTAAGGAATGGCCTTCTGGAGGCTATTCAGACCCACAGCCATACTCTTGACTAGGACAATCAATTTGTACCCTGAATGATGATATGATATGGGGAACACCTGGGAGTCCCCCAAAGCAGCTCTGATGAGGCCCTCAAAGGAGAGAGGGAGGTGCTCTGTCACTGCAACCCTGGCACTGCAGGAGTATCTGTACATTCACCAGGTCTGGGGCTTTAGCAAAGGGTGAGCCCACCTGATTCCCTAGCTCACGTGCGCCTCGGTTTTGCTTGGGGCCCAGATGCTGTCACTTCCTTGCATCTCCGTGGTAGCTGCTGGAGCCATTTGGTATAAATCTGTTAACCATTTATTTCTAGTACCAACTGAGGTGCTAATGACAGTCTAGTTTAGCTTAAGAAATATAGAGAAGAAATACAGATCCGGCAAGGAAGGCACAAACAGAATGATCCCAGGAGCACACACTTATCAAATAGGCTGGGTTCCACTGTCCCTGAGTTCTAACATGGCTCAAAAAGGAGATTTTGTTCAGACTTTTTCCCATAAGGGATTTTTCTCAGTAGAATTTTCATCCCCGAAGGAGTCCCTTTTAAGTGTGAGGCACTGTTTTATGCCAGCTATTTTCATTCTCACAATATGCACAAGAAAAGGATGTGGTCATTATCATCACCATGATCCCCATTTTACAGAAGGGATACCGAGGTACACAGCTGGGTTGAGAAACTTGCTCGAAGTCACACTGCAGGTAAGTGGGCAGCACTGGGGCTTGTTCTAGCAAGTCTGGTTCCTGAGTCTCAGCTCTTGGCCAGAGGGTTGGCAAGTATTTCCCATAAAAGTCCAGATAGTAAATATCTGAGATTTCTCAGGCCATGTGGTCCCTGTTGCAACCACTCAGTTCTGCCATTGGAGTGTGAAGGCAGCCACAGCTGATACATAACAAATGAGCATGGCTGTGTTCCAATAAAACTTTATTCACGGACACCAGAATTTGAATTTGTATAATTTTCACTTGCCACAAAATATTTTCTCCTTTCAATTTGTTTTCAATCATTTAGAAGTGTAAACACCAGTGTTAGCCTGTGAGCTGAACACACACAGGTGCAAGCCAGATTTGGCCAGGGGGTCACCGTTGGCCAACCCCCTACTCTTGGCCAATATGCTACGCCATCTGTATTTAGACACTGAATGATTTGGATTTGCATGAACAGCATTGCCACAGGTCAGTGGTCTCCCTCTCTCTCTCTTTACTTTTTATTATGCAGGTTCATGAGTATACACAGAAGTGGAGAGAATCCCCTGCTGCAGTGGCCACCACTGTGAGAGCTGGTAACCCAAGTTGGGAGTACCGGGGACTGTGATAAAATGAGTAGGTGCATCTCAGTACTCGCGGAGTCCAAAAATTTAGGAGATGCTTGCTCTTGTTATTATGCTGTAATTTAGAGCCAAAAGGTGGGTTTGAGGGTTGGGGCATTGTTTAACCAGCCTCTGGCAAGCTATCAGAAGGTACCTAGGTCATCCTGAACAACAAAACGGGTAACGACTTGATACGTTGAGTCAGAACATTAGGTGGGTGGGAACCAAGCACTCTCAGTCCACCAGGGGATAAAAGGAGAATCGTAGGTGGTGCACCAACCAACAACATTTCTGAGTACCCTCTGGGTCAACACACGGGCTGGGATTCTTCCCTGAGGGGCCATCTGCCTCCCACTCCTTTGCTAAGCCCCACTGGCCTCTTACAGGTAAAAGTGGCGGAAGTGAGCCTTTGCTCATTTGCCACAAGATTTTATTTTCTTTAAGAACCATAAGTGCTTAGAGATTTTTAAAAAATCAGTGTTTTTCAATAAACAGCTGATGGCTAAATTGAGGATGGAAATGCAGTCATAAACATGCTGAATGAGCACTCATTAAGTGTCTATCTGTATGTGGTACTGTGTGCAAGCTTTAAGGGAAATGATGCACTGACCTACTTTTCTCTGAGAAGTTTTTTTCACCTGTTTGGGCTTGGGTAGAGTTTGCAAACCATAACAGCTTTGCAAATAACACCTCATAAACTCAGAGACTTTTGCTTGTAGGACTGAGAAGCTGGAAGAGCTAGCAAAAAAGTGTCTTCATCTTGGCATGCCATCGTTTTCTTCTCTGGATAAAATGGACCTGTTGTTAGGAACATACAGTCATATCTTGATTTCCATCATGGAGTGGCCAACGTTCATTCTAAAGGGCCTCCAACTGTACTCAGCAGGATGGTATATATTGCATTAATTGCCCCAATTCCTCATTTCTTCCTGCAGCTCTGATATGTGATTTGCAATGGCCATTCCAATGACCAAGTAGGGAGTGGTTTCTTTCCCATTCCTCATCTCATCTCTGAGTACTGATTTAGTTTAACTAACAGGACAAGGTAGAAGTGAAGGTGTGCCAGTCCAAGCTTTGGCCTCAAAATGCAACGGACTCTATTGCCTGCTCCATTGTGCTCTGCTATTGCTAAAAGTACATTCCTGGGCCAGTCAGCCAGGAGGAGGTTGAGAGATTCACAGACCATGTGGGAGGCTGGCCATGATTAGCAGTGAGACTGGCCCAGCCTAGCCAACCTTCACAATGGAAAAGAAGAATACATGAATGCTGTTTTAGGTCACTGAATTTGGGGGGACAGGTAGCTTGTTACACAGCAGTAGCTAACTTATGCAGCAACTGACTTTAAATAAAACTTAAGCAAGTCATCAGTAGGAAGATAATTTTGCTGGGGAAACTGATTCAGATATATTCTAAATCAAAGTGAAAGTGAGGTTTTATGTTATGTACAGGTTTGGATTATTGGTGGTCATGTGGATAATTGAGACTCTGTCCTCCAGATTGTAAAGTACAATAAAATTCTTTGCTTAGGGATTATATAACAAATATAAAATATAATAAGATATAAAAATGAGATGTTTCTCAACTCTGGCTGACACAACATATTTATCTGAAGATCTGTCACCTGGTCCTCCTCCTACCCCTCAGGAATACGCTGGTCTGGGGGTGAGGCACAAACACTTTCTCTGAGGCCCCCAATGTGATTGCATAGTGCAGCCAGTGCTGGAAACACTGGGCTGCCTGATGCTAACATCTAGGAGTTAAAGTCTGATAGAGACTTTTAGCAAATTCCTTGGGCTTTTTTGCTAACACTAAATGTATTTCGCAGTCACCATCAATATCAGATCAGACAGGAGGTTTTTTCCTACAAGATTTTATGATGTAGACAGAAAATGTTCTGCTTCCAGGCTGCAGGCAGCTGCAGGCCACATGAGAAATGTTCTTTTCTCTACCCTTTCCCTCTCATTAAAGACTCCCAGAGTCATTAAGCCTGGTCTGTGGTCCTGCTTTCATTCTGCATTGTACAAATTTTGAGATGTGAGGCTATCTCCCCAAATGCTCTCTCTGGGCTACCATGTGCATTCTACAATCCTTTCCACAAACGGCAAGGCGTGATGCCCAGTCTCAGGAATGCTGAATCCATATCTCATGCGCACAGATACTAGATTTTTCTGTTTCAGTTCCCAATAAATTAATCAACTGAGAGCCTTTTCTGGTGGCCCTGTGCCAGTCTCAGGTAACTCAGGGAAGAACACAGGGCTTATCAGAGACCAGCTGGAAAGGTGAGTTTGCCCTTTGCTGCCTGACAAGAGGGAGGCAGGCGCTCAGCTGCTAACTTGTTTCCCGTGGCCCAGAGGGTGGTTTGATTTATCTCCTGATAGTTATAGAGTAGGAAGGACAGAATTTCCTGAGTTACATGGAAGATGTGGATGTGAGCAGGAAAAGGGAGCCACCTACCTCCCCAGATAGTCCCACCATGGACATGCACTATCTAGGGGATCACGGGCAGGCAGCATGTCATGTCAGCAGAACAGGGGGCCACATCACATAGAAATACTGGGAGGTTCAGCGAAACTGCATGACCAACCTCTGTGCCTATGTTCCTGCCAGGATCACGCTCGCATAGTAAGTGCTCAGCAAATGCTAGTGTTAATAAAAACATTAGAAAGAGATGCAAAAGTGTAAATGAAAAAAGATATGGGATTTGGTTGCACTATCTGCCTCTTTTTCTCTACATGTTGTCCCCTGTTGCTTAAAGTGGTCTTCAGTAGAATCATAAGCCTGAATACTTTTGTTTTTGTGGAGATATAATTCATATGCCATGTGACTCATCATCTTAAGTTGTATTCAGTGTGCATTAATATATTCATAGAGTTGTGCAACCATCCCCACTATCTCATTCCAAAACATTCTCATCACCCCAAAAGGAAACCTTATACCCATCAGCCATCCCTCCCTGGGATCTGCAACCACTAATCTACTCACTGTTTCTGTGGATTTGACTATTTTGGACATTTTTTGTAAATGAGATTACATACAAATGGAATGGAAATAAGTACAGAATGTGGCTCTGTGTGTCTAAAACTGAGTCATTTTTATCAGAAAAAAAATGCAAGTAATAACTTCCTAGATGCCCAAGACATGGCATATGGGGTGGGGGGGGGGGACCGTTGTGACTTCACCACCTGCCCCTCATTTTCTGGCATTCATACTGGCTCACTTCACCTGCTGGCTGTGCTGCCCTGAATTCTGGAAATGGGGTTGAAACCCTGCCACAGTCTCATCCCCTGCAGCACTACAGAACTGCTACCCTAGCCTGGCCTCCTCAGCCCCGTTCCCTTCTGCACAGGCTCACTGCTGCTCTCCTGCACACTGCCCAGAAGCCCTCCACGGTCCTGAGCTGGGAAGTAGTCCACTGTTGAGACTGTCTGACAATTGCTCACATGTGGACAGTCCCCATCATTTTGCACCAAGCTGCTGTTTTTAAGAAATGGGCAGGTTATTTCAGAGACTCACTATTTTCATCAGTTTGAGAAGCTTGCCACTGTGAGGTTTTCAACAGACCCCTGCTCAAAGGAGAGACATAGTCATAAGTTCCTGAATTCATAACAAACATAAGGGATTGCACGGCGTGTCCCAAATAGGCCCTATTGTAATTTCCCCTCCTGGGATGTCAGAATTTTCTCCACTTCAATAGAACATTCTCATTGGGCATTCTAATTACAATGACGAACATCAAAATATTACCTCTGTTGTCGCTGTAATTTCACTTAAGAAAATGTGTTTGAATTTAAGAAGCATCGTTCTGTGGCTCTGCTGCAAAATAAACTGCGTCTTCGTTAAAGTTGTGCAGTCTGGCAGCTGGCAGAAGGATTCTTAGAGACCAGCGACCATTCTTATGGACCACCACCTGCCTGATACTTTCCTGGGGCATCACAGTGTGTGCTAAAGGCAGGGTAGCTGTGAGCAACAATTTAGGGAGCTGGAGATATAGCTGGGAACACAGACTACTGGCAAACTGTGGGCCCAGAAAGCTTATGAATTCCCTCTGAAGGATAGCCTGTCAGGCAGCGGTTCTCAAAGTGTGGACCCTGAACCAGCAGCATCAGTGTCACCTGGGAACTCCTTAGAAATGCAGACTGCCAGGTCCTCTAGACTGGCCAAGTCAGACACTCTGGTTTGGGACCTGGTAACCTATGTTTTCATCCTGAGCAGGGTGTTGAACCTTGAGCAGGTCAAGGCCTTGAGATGATGCTGCTGCTCAGTCAAGTTTAGGAACCACTAAACAGCATCAGCACGTAAAGATGCCATGTCCGTAATGGGTTGCACAGTGACCACCAAAGATATGTCCACACCCTGGAAACTGAATGTGACCTCATCAGGAAAAAGAGTCTTTGCAGTGAAGGATCGCAAGATAAGATCATCCTGGATTTCCCAGGTAAGCCCTAAATCCCCCAACAAGGGTCCTCTAAGAGACACACGGGAGAGATGAGGAGGAGAAGCCATGTGATGGTGGAGGCTGAGACTGGAGCAGTGTGGTCACAAGCTAAGGGATGCCCGGAGCCCCCAAAAGCTGGAAGAGGTGAGGAAGGATCCTCCCTTAAAGGCTTCAGAGAGGGCACGGCCATGCCCACCCCTTGATTATTTGGACATCTGGTCTCCAGGGTTGTGGGAGAATAAATGTCTGTTGTTTCACCCAGTGTGGGGTACTTTGGTACAGCAGCTCTCACAAATGAATACATGGCCTGACCTTGTGTACAGTGCAGACTCCTGGTCATGTGAACCTCAATGGCTACACCATGAGGTGTCATTTCAAAACTAAAGGATGTAGGGTGACAAGAAATTTCTTTTAAGATCACCTGTTCAAGGGCACTTGACACATCTGCCCCTAGATGGACTGAGGCTGCTACAGACCATGTGTGACCCCCAAATTCACATGTGGAAACTTGACCACCAGTGTGACTGTATTTGAAGTGCAGGCTTCAGGAGGCAATGAGGTCATGAGGAGGCAGCCCCAGTGATGGGATCAGTGCCTTTATAAAGGAGATCCCAGAGCTCCCTGCCCCTTCCCTTCTGCCACGTGAGGACGCTGAGATAAGATGCCATCCGTGGACCAGGAAGAGAACTCTCACCAGACACCCAATCTGCCAATCCTCTATCTTGGGCGTCCAGCCCCAAACTGTGGGTAATCAAGATGTGTGTTGTTTAAGCCACCCAGTCAGCAATATTCTATGACAGCAGCCCAAATGGACTAGGACAGAGGTCAAAGCTGACCCTTTGATTCCAGTATCGGCCATAGACTTTCCTAATTCTGGTATGGCTACTGTCCCTGCTTGAGATCCACAGCAGGCCTGCAATACCGATCATAAACACAGGGAATCTGATGTGCACGGGAGCCTGCTTGAGCAGCTCTCATCCACTGCTTGGCTGTACCGACGTACTCCGCCCAGAAGTGGAGGGACATATCCCAAAGGGGGCCTCTTCCAAGCTGCACAGCACTAACACACATTGGATAGATGGCAGAGGAAACTTCAGCTTACACCCCCCCAGAGTCCCCGCACCTAATGGACCATTAAAGCTCTGAGGAGTCCAGGATTGCAGAGCTACTTGACCTCATTTGATGGACCTAGTATTTTCCAAACTCATGTGGCTGCAGGACCTTCCTGCCCAAGAACTGCTGGCATCCCCCTAGAGCATGAGTGTCATCGGGAACACCTGCAGGGGAGGCTGGGAGACCATACTGCACAGCAGAGAGATGCATGGGGCTTCCATCAATTCTCCATTGTGCATTTTCCTGAAGCCCTGAATTCCAACCACATGCCAGTGTCGTGAACCAGCAGAAGCCTGCTGACAGCACAGCACATTCCTCCTGGGCAGTCTCCCTCAGCAGGCCGTGGCCACACCAGCACCTGCCAGATGACTCATGTACAGATCTCTCAGGAAATGCCGTGGCTGGTGGATGGTATGATTAGTTCATTAGTGTGACCCAAACACCCCTAGCCTACAATTATATAGAGGGGTTTGATGTTTGGGGCACCCAGGATGTAGCTTTCCACACTCAACCAACTATTTCCAAATTTCCTATTGTAGTGATGCCAGAAAATGGATTTCAAACTGTCCTCTTCTGCTTTATCTTTTCTTTTTTTTATATATATTATTTAACCAACACTTACAGGGTGCTTGTTTCAGGTCACAGACCATCTGTGCCCTTTGAGATACCAATTCATTCAATCTTTAACATAGTCCTACCAGGTAAGGAATAACAGTTCTTGTTTTACAGATGAGAAGACACAGACACAGAGAGGTCAAGTAGCTTGCCCAAGGTCACACAACCAGGAGGAGTGGAAGTGGGGATTACAGCTCAGGCATCTCTTCCTAGGGTCTGTGCATGCAAGTACCATGCTATGCAAAGCTGCTTCTCCCTCAAAACTTTCTTCCCATTTTAAATCTGCCTAGTAGAGATAACTTTTAAAACTCTTATCTTACTCAGCTATATCTTTGCTTCACAGCTATGCCAGGGAGGGGCAGGACTTGACAACCCCTCCCATTTTCTTCAGCAGATGTTAAGACTAAGATTCAGACCACAGTCAGAATTAATCCTATCAGCCACAACTGGGGGGCAGTCTGCACTCCCAAATCCCTAAATTAATGCCATAATATCTTGGCTAAAGGGATGAAACACACAAAATACAGAATGAAGGAAACAATATAAAGGGTTTAAAAAACAGAAATTCTCAACCGAGGGTGATTTTGCCCCTGTGGGGAAGTTTACAATGTCTGGAGACATTTCTGGTAACTTCCACACTGTCAGCAGGAGCTTGGGGCTTGGGGGCTTCTAAAGCCTCATGGGTGGAAGCCAGAGATGCTGTTAAAGGCGCTGCATTGCACAGGATGGTCTTCACCCCAAAGAAGCACCTGGCTCCAAACCTCAATCATGCCAAGGTTGAGGAACCCAGGTTTAAAGATCGCTTACAACATAGTCCATTGCAGAAAAATGTTAAATATGGAAAATATGCACAATCTAAAGCACGAGTTGAGCAACCATGGCCTATGGGCCTAATCCAGCCTGATGATTAGTTTTGTAAATAGAGTTTTATTGGAATGCAGCACTCATGTATTTACATATCATCTATAGCTGCTTTTGCAATATGATGGCAGAGTTGCAAAGATTACCAATTGGCCCATTAAGAACAAATTTGCCCACCAATATAAGGGGTCCCTCAAAGCTTGAGCACATTCCCCTTGCATAGTAAATTCAATCAGAGTTCTGTGGTCACTCCGTATGTGCTTAGCTGGGTGGGACTCAGTCTCAATGGGACCTGACTGACTCTTCAATGTGTGTGCAAATTGTAGTTTCAGTATGTGCATTATACCTCTGTGGCCTTCCCTCCACCAGCCTGGAGTTTTTCCTTTCAAATTAGCAACTGTTGGAAAATCAACTGGCCAAGATCAGGAAATAACAGAGAAGCAGGTGATTAACAGGCCGATAGAAGACCCTTTAACACTGCCTCAGCTAAAGAACCAGGGAAATCAATTATGCTGGGTTCTACAGGAAATTCAGATGGGAGGTGATGAACGCTTCCTCGCCGTCAAAGTCCACTGGCTTGAAACTGTCCATCAGCACCAGGACAGAGTGCAGAGTCAGAAGCCACTTTTTCTGCCTTGGTGGGTCACCATTCTTCTCACCTCCTGGCAAAAATGACATAAATGGCTACCAGCCAGCCTGGCATCCTGCCCACACACACACCACTCCAGTTTTTCAGGCCTGGTCCACTCAGAACATGGAACTTTTCAAATCAGTGTTTTTCAGATTGCAAGCCATTCTCTGTTTTGAAATCAGCTGAGTGAGTGCCAGGCAGCCTCTTACCAGTAATGAAAAGCAGATAGAGAATCAGTTTGTCCTACAAAGCAAAAGTAAATATTGTTTTGTGAAATTTCTTTTTAGATACAAGTATACATAAATGTGCATGCATGTAAGTCTTGTCAGTGGGTTTCAGCCCCAGGCAAGTTCACTATGGATTCATTGAGACCGAGGAATGACAATGGAACATTCTTGGAGTGAAAGGGTTTATACCCAACTTTATTCCCAAGGTGACAGGTCAATCACTAGAATCCCATCCACTCAGAGCCAGTCTGCATGCAGCAAGCCGGGCCTTTCTACCCCCAGCAGCTGTCTCGGTCTCTGTCCTTGGTGCTGCCACCACTCCAGTCTCTGCTCTCTTGCAGTCTTGCAGTCTTGCAGCCTTGCAGCCTTGCAGTCCTGCAGCAGCCATACAGCCATGCCACCATGTCACCCAGAGCACTAGGCAGAGCTCTTTATATAGAATCAATAGCCACATATTGCCCACACATGTAGTGAGCTAGCTGACCAGGGCCAGGTGAGAATCCTGGCCATAGGAACCTTTACTTTATCCACAATGTATATACACATACAGACATGATATAAGGATACATGTTTGTAGGGAAAATGAAAATTCCTATGGCTAGAATCCTCACCAGATCCTAAACTGTTATGGAAAAACAGAAAACCTGGACTGGACCACTGACGGAAGAACCAAGTGGCACTTGGAGGTATTGGAGGATGGAGGTTTATTTCATACTTGCAGGCTCAGAGGAGAGTGATCTCCAAAGGTTTGAGCCCTGAGTAAAGTAGAGCCATGCCTTTTATACATTTATTACAAACTAGGGGGAAGTCAGCACCAAGGAACCGTTGCAGTGGGAGCTATTAGGTCACTATAGGTGTATTCAGGATGCTAGTTATATTTCAATCCATTTCTGTAAAGGTTACCAGGATACCGTATTATAAACTAATGGGCTTCTATGACTATGATCAATAAGCTGTTCCATACCACTGAGTCCTGGTGGGGGGGAATACACTGTTACATTGTTTCAATCCCAAGCACCCAACCACCTTGTGATTCCTCTACATTCCTGAAGCCTTAACAAAATCCCTGTTTCCTTGGCTTTCTTGGCTTCCCACCACACCTGCCAAGAGGGGGAGGGATCTGAGAACTTTCTGAGTATTTCCTCATCAAAATTACTTGATAGTGTAATTGGCCTACTGAGTAGGCTAATGCTTCCACACCCGTTGGTAATGAGCCATTATTGTCAGTGTTACTATACAAAGAGCTCTGCCCAGAGGCAGAGCGGGAGAGGGATGGTGAAGGCTCCAGAGGCAAACTTGATTCCAGCACTCAACCTGCCACCGTGAGAATAAAGCTTGGTATAAACTTTTACCCCTAATATTCCATTGTTGTTCTTTGGTGTCACTGAATCCAGAGTGAACTTGCCTGGGGGCAATCCACTTAGGTGAGACAATGTCATAGAGATTTGTTTTGTGTACTTGTATATATTGTCTAAGTCATAATGTAGGATGTATTTTGGTGCATAATAAAAAAATGGTTGTGAAACCCTGCTTAAATGTATCTATATTATCTGAGATACTACAGCTCTTGTCTAAATGGCTTAAACTGCTGGGACAGAATGAAGAAGTCAGAGAGAAGTATTTCCATTTCCTCATATTATGGAACCATAGGCAGTACCCTTTGGCTTCCCCTAAGGGTTTGATCTGGCTTCAACCAAGGGAGTATCTGCCTACCAGGGATGAGTTCAATTCTTTGTGTTTCTAAGACCAAAGAAAGCAAAGTATCAGAGTGCTAGGAAAAATAATGTCCAACATTTTCCACACTTAGTCTTTTGAATATTTTTATGATTTTTGTTAGAACCGTAACTCACATTCTATTACTTAATGTTTTAACAGATTTTTGTTTTGTCCTAAGCAATAATACATGCAATTGCAGATTTTTTCCCATAAAGCACATACAACTAAACACAGAAGTATATAAATAAGAATGTTTAGGTGCCACCCAAATTCCTTGGCACGTCAGGTACTTTCAGGGCTCTTGACCTTGCCCAGCTCTCACCACTGCTTCCCCCAACCGAGGGCACAGTGGTCCTTGCAAATGCAGATTTTATCCTCCCCTACTCAATGGCTTCCTTGTGCTGTTAGCAGAAGGCCCAAACCCCCCACCTATCCTGCTCCTGCCTTGCTAAGGTTCCCTTGCTAGGGCCTCTGACCTTCTAGCATTCTTGTTGCCTCAAGGCTGGAACTTCCATCTGCACTGCTTTGTCTCTGCACAGTTAATACCTTCATCCTGCTCACGGAGGGCTCACCTGAACAGGTGCACCAGTGCCTGCTCTACCTCGGCACTGATCCTCATCTTGTCTGACTCCCTGCGGAGCCCGGCCCTCCCACCCCCTCCCAGGCAGCACCTTGCACCTTTCCCTTTGCATCCTCACAAAGACATTGCTCATACAGTGCTTGTGTGCCCATCAGCCTTCCTTCCCAGCTCCTCCATTGGACCATAAGCCTCCTGTGGGTAGGGACCAACACATGATGGGCACACATCACGTTTGAATGGACAGGTGAACAGAGAGACAAATGGACAGAAGCACATGAATATTTTGCAGATGGAGAAATGGGGACTGAGAACTGTGGAGGCTTGTCTCTAATGCAGCTAATCAGAGGCCACATATTAAAACTCAAGTCTTGGCTTCTTCTCCTGCTCTCCCCCACATGCCACACTTCTTTGAAGAAACCTAAAAAGCATTCAGCCAGATATTCCAGGATCACATTCCAAATTAGCCCCAGGTCAGTGCTTGGGGGACCCTCTTCCTCTATCGGCTCTGCGTCAGGCCCCAAATCTGAACTGACTCCTGCTACTGAGAGGTTTAGAGGCCGGCGTGGAGCCCATTAGTTCCAGTCCACGGAATAACAACTGGAAAGAAAGGAAAAGAAAACAAAACTCAGCTCAAATTGGCTTACAATCATCCCTAACAATCATCCTCTTGATTAGCCACCTCGTTAAAATATAAACTAATTGAATCCAATCATTTAAGCAATAGCCCAGCCAGCATACCCATTACCATCAGAAGCTCCATCATGTTCACGCTCGACAAGACATGACAATTTGGCGTTTTTATTAAGAATATGAATCTCCTGCTGGTGTGGAGAAGAAAATGCCTGGCAGCTGCCGTTCTCCCATTGTTTCTACAAGCCAGTGGCTGCTTTTTTAATTTCCCCAACAAAGCGCTTAGGGAAGAAACCACCCAAACATGCCCGGAGTGTGAGATGATAGCGGGTATAAATAGTTCATAAGGAGGATTTTCTTTCCAATTAGCAACGTGTCTGATGCTTGCAATAGAAATACAGCAAAGTCCCCACTGGATGGAGGTTTTCGATGGCAGCTGGGATGGGGGACACTTGCGCCTCTCCTGCTCAGGGATCCAGGCATTGGAATCCGCACACGTTCTGCCTTTCACCTGCAAACCTGCCAGCTTCAGGGCTCCAGCTCCTGGGTTTTCCAGGTTGGATCAACACCTTCCTGCTTGGCACATCTAGAGCTTTGTCTCGTTCCACATGAAGCTGAGTACAGGGGGCAGGCTCGGCACTAATGGTTAATACCTCAGTACCACTCCAGGTCTCCTTCCTTGCCTGCTGAAATGCCTATATTAATTAGGGGAATGCTGGCTGTTGCAACAAGTAAAGCCCAAATTGCCATTAACATAATAAAAGTGTATTTATTACTCATATAACAGTCCAGTGCAGGCACATGGTTGGTGGGTGGCTTTCCTGCACACAGTCACTTACAGGTTCAGGCTTCTCTCATCTCGGAGGCGGCCCACCACTCAGAGCCTCAGCAATCTCTGTACCTGGCCAGAGGTTAAAGGAAGAGAGCATGGGGAAGGTATGCACATGGTCACCTGGAGGGGACCCATGCCGGTTCTGCTCACATTGTATTGGCAAGGGATGGAGCCTCCAATACATGCCCCCTTTGCCCCAAGACAAGCTTGGGAATATAGCACAGGGCACTTCCAGGGACAAGTCAATCCAAGGAAATGGAAGCATGGAAACAGTACTCCTCACAAAGGAACAGCAACGGATTCCAACAAGTTTTACAGATGACCACTTTCTTTGGCAGATACCCACACAGACCTTCAGACATTTTGGTGCACAGCTATGGTTTTAGGAACTTTTATAAGTTCTCAAATGAAATGAAAGAAAATGAAATAAAATGAGGAGAATAACACGTGGTTGAGCCTGGCTTTCCTTCAGCAAAGAGCTCCACAGTCTGGCCAAGCCCTTTCAGGTTTCCACCTTCATAAAGCTTAGTTTTTATATAAATAGTTGGTTTTTACACTCCACGTTACAAACAATCCTGGGGAAACCAGAAAGAAACACCCGAGAGCCACAAGGGAAAACAATGAATGCTCAAATAAGGAAATAAGAAGTCCAATGCTCTTTCTCCAAGGGGTCCCTTCAGTCACCCTACTGTAAGCTGTCTCTCACTTTTCCTCAGATCTGCTGATGCCTCCACCATATCCAGTCACAATCCCACCTTTAAATTCTCCCTGAAGGAATTTTTTACAATGCCAACATGTGCTTCCCAGTTCCAGGTTTTTCTAACCAAGAGAAGAACTCTCAGTAGCTCCCAATGAATGAGATACTTCCTTCCAGATGCTTCATCCTCTGTGAAACCACCCAGCTGACAAATGGCTGTTGAGCACCCACTGTGTACCAGGCGCTGTGCGGGTGCTGGGGGAGGCCAGAGGAAGGGCAGCAGTCCTGCCCACCAGACGCCGCAGGGCAGAGGGCCTCACTGAGTGAGGGGGGATATCATATGGCACCACAGGCTGAACTCCTGTGAATGGAGGGGCCCTGCCTATATGGGCACCCCAAGTGCAGTGGGGCACCTTTCAGAGCTTTGAGCAGAAGTTGCTGAGGCATTCTGATTCATGTTGTCTGAAAGTCTCTTGGCTGCCTGTGGAGAATAGATTGTGGGATGAAGTGGAAGCCAGAGCACTCCCTGTGGCCCCCCCCAGGCAGGGATGAAGGCAGCTGGATGCAGAGATGGGGCAGAGGTGAAGGCCGGTCAGAGTCAGGGTATATCTGGAGTAGGGTGGCAGGACTCACTGAACAGTAAAGGGAAAAGCCTAGCTGACTCGGACTTGGGGTGGGAAGCGGTGCATTTCCTGTGATGAGCAGTGTACACATGGAAGGCTGGCTGCTGGACAGTCTTTGGTGGGGTGGGGTTGGCAGTGGAAGCCTGCGGTCAACGGGCTGTGGGTTTTACTCTTGCTCTTTGCCATGGTTTGAGATAGACAGGGGAACAGTAGATACCCAAATGGGAACATCAAAGTTAAGGCTGATTTACAAGGAAGGAAGGGAGGGGAGAGCTTAGGGACTCCCACCTACAATACACCCTGGGTCCTGCCTACTTTTCCAGGCCTCCTTCCACACTCCAGTCATGGTGACCTTCTTGCCCTTAGAATGTGCAGGCTTGTTTCCTCCTTGGACTGTCCTCCCTCTTGGTCCACCCACCCCTCAGACCTTCCCATGGTCAGATCTCCCGTGATTCATGCCCTGTTCAATGTCATTGCTCAGGACAAATGTCCCTGACAACCTGATCAAAAATATCCACTCTCACAATCGTACTTTCTGGTCATCAAAACACTCACTGGAATCTATTATCTTGTGTCTGCACTCATTTGCTTATTCCTTGTATGTGTCTCACTCCTGAAATGTAAGGTCTGGGGGGAAAGGTTTCTTGGACTTCTTAGTCACAGACATGCAGTAAGAGCATCTGACACTTAGCAGGTGCTCACTAAATCTATGCCAAATAATAAAAAGTCTACCGTAATTATCACAGCTACTTTCCTTTTTTACTTAATGTAGACTACACTATTTCATTCCATTTTTGTAAAGAGAGATGCAGAGGGGAAACTATTTATTCCCAGAGGCCCAAGGAGATTAGATTGCAGGGTGAAGAAGGCTCCCACCTTCTGTGGAACATACAAGCATGATGTTCAAGGTCATTTGATGGCTCACCTGAGAGGCAGCAGAAACCTTCCAGGTATGGAATGAAGTGCTATCCAAATAGCACTGAGCTGTCTAACTCAGAAGCCTCTGTATGAGTGGGTCCTAGGCCAGGAACTACACCAGCCTCAGAGAATGGAGTTCTCCAAAGCAAAGCTGAAGTTTCTTCTGGGGGATTCAATGGGGGACGTCCAGCCACTAGCACATATATGGCCTTTGAGTGGAATACAACAGAGTTCCCTTGAGTAGACACAGCCCCATGGGGTCCTGGGTTAATGAACCATGGGTGGGCTGCATTTCAGGCCCATCATCACCTCAGCGGAGCCCACTTGAGCACTGAACAATCAATACCACTGTGCACAGCGATCCTGGGGAGTGAGGAGGGACGGCCCTGAAATGGAGTGCGATGAAAACTTTTCTTCACTTTTTGGGGTCCCAAAGTGAAAGTATTCAGGCCAAATCATTTTCTCAGACCTTCATTGCATCTTATCTTTTCTTTCTCCCTTCTTTCCTCTCTCCCTCCTTCCTTCCTCCCTCCTCCCTCCCTATCTCCTTCCTTCCTTCCTTCCTCTCTCCCTCCCTCCTTTCTTTCTCTTGGGGGGTTGGGCGGGGGGAGTGACCTATATAAAGTATTTAAATAACTCAAAGAATTTTAAATGTCTTTAGATGGGACATACATTTGCTTATCAATTATCCATAGATCCCACCACTCCGCTGTTAATTGCTCGCTTCCCAATGCACAACTTTATATTCTCTGTCCGGCCTCTTGTGGCGCCTGAACGAAGAGAATCAGAAAATGCAGGAAAAGATTTTAGAACTCCAACTGTCTCTTTTTTCCCCTTCTAATTAACAGCTGCCAGGAGCAAACTTTCTGAGGTCAAACTTACACACTGAGAAGATAAATGGTTTTCTAATTTGGGTCACAGATAAGGTCCCCAATAGAACTATGTTATTGTTATTTTTTCTCAAACATGCCTTCATTAACTTTCTTTTAAGAAATAGTACAAAGAAGTCCAAGATGTTTGATGAACATACTTCTTCTCTCTAGCTACTCATTTTCATATTAAGTAATTGAGGGCCAAGCCATCAGAAGGCAGGGACTGCCCCAGGCCTGCTACTCTTTTCTCTGCTAAGGTCTCCATCAGGCCCAGCCCCCAAAGAAATGTTATGCTGTGAAGAACTCCACTCTCAAGAGCCCAGGACCCACTGGTGACTGAACGCACCTAGAGCAGATTTCAGGTGGGTAACAGACAAGAGTGCCCGTGACCTTCCCTGACAAAGTATGGGCCCAATGGAAACAGCAGCTCCCTCCTGGAAAGTCGCTGTAGTTGCCCGAAATCTGCTGTGTGGCTTGTCCAGCATCCATTCTCTGGTTTTCTGGGGATGCCTTTTCTTATGGGTTGCCATCACCACTGGGTGTGGCTCAGCAAGATCCGCCCTCTTGCTGAGGGTGAACACAATAGTCAAGCCAGACCAAGACGATTCACATCGCTGGGTTCAGGAACAGCCCTGTGACCCAGTCTGGGCCATTGAGAACCAGCCTCAGGACTTTGGCTTAAACAACTAGACTTGTCAAGCCAAAGGGATATAGATCTGGGTTTGCTGGCAGCCACCTGGCTACCCTGTGAGAAGAGGCTTCCTCGGAATGAGGCCATCATAGGGGAAAGCAGAGGTGAGCATTGAACAAAAGGCAGTAATATCCCGAAGACACTGTTGTTGGCCTTTGATCCAGCCATGCCTGAAGCTTGCACTATCCTTGGACCTCCACCTGTTTTTATTTCAATCAATGGCTCCCACCCATGACCCAAACATCCTACCACCAACTTCTAACAACCAACGACCCAATCCTGGCCAGGTCACCTGTCTCTTGTATCTCTGAAATGCAGCCCCTCCTCTCTTCCCCAACTGCAGTGACTCAGCCCCTAATTCCTTCTCTGCACAGCTCCCACCTTCCCACCCCTCTTCCACCCAGCAGCTGGTAGGACTTCCCTAAAATGCAGTTTAAATACCATGACATTCTCCTGTATTCCAGTAATACATGGCTACCTGATGTAGCCACGAGTCTGAGTTCTGGTCATTAGGATATCAGCAGAAGTGATAATGTGCAATCTTTACATGGCGTTTACCCAACAGCAGTGTGCCGGAGGTGGTCCACGCCAGCTTATACTGTAGGCACCTCTCTTCCACTCCACATTCATGTCGGAGCTTGAAACTGGCCACGGTGGGATAGTTACACTATGGCAATTGGAAAAAGCAGCAAATTCACTTCAAGCTGCCTCTGGGGCCAGAGCATGAGCTCAGGTGGGCAAGGCTGGCCCCACACCTCCCCCATTGCCAGCATGTGGGCTAGCGTTTGTGTGGTTTGCCATTTACCTGTACCATCCAGGGCTCAGTGTGCACAACCTGCCATTTATAAGCACCAAAAAAAAATGGAGGTCTTTCTACTCCTTAACACAGAACAAGTTCTTCTATTTCTACTTTGCTGATTAAAATGACTTGATGGTGGAAAATCTGCTTCATCCAGCAATGTAATTAAGCAGCCCTGTTCCACTAGCAAGTTCATATTCAACCAATGTCACATCTCCCAGGGAGAAGTTACCTTTTCTTGCAATGAATGTGAAATCTGCTCCATCTTCCCCACTTACTGGCCCTTGACAGTTGGCAGGGCCAAAATGTAACTGCCATGAGAAGGGTGCACATATTCCCAACCAGATCCCAAACCGAGGTGCCGGACCACCAAGCATGCAGATGACTCCCAAGTTTCCACGTCTGCTCTTTCTGGTTATCCAGCTCTATTTGGGGACAGAGTCTGGGGCTGGAGTGACACTGCATTCAGATGGTGGATTCGGTCCCTGCAGACCCACTTAATGGGATTTGACAGTCATGATTTATTTACCAAGCAGCTCTTCACTTTAAGCCATAATCACACCTAAGACTCATCTCAAGCTTACTTGGAGTATTGAATCCGAACATTCAGATTTTTCCTGGCATTATAGTCACAGTAGGAGGAGAAAAGGGAAAATATCCTAACTCTTTAAAATTTTTTTTCAGTTATATGG
Source organism: Smutsia gigantea (assembly GCA_032199065.1). Classification (NCBI taxonomy): domain Eukaryota; kingdom Metazoa; phylum Chordata; class Mammalia; order Pholidota; family Manidae; genus Smutsia; species Smutsia gigantea. The sequence continues at coordinate 65,091 of JAVSCE010018981.1, forward strand.
TCTCAAGTCTCTACCTTCCACAGTTAATTGTGTTGATCTTTCGAGGGGGCAAGAAATCAGCTCACACCATCCCTATTCAACCATCGTGTATAGGCAAGCCACCCCACCTGTTCTCTGCCTAGAAGCCAATTTCCAAGAATCAGCCACTTTCTTCAGAGAGACTAGAGAAGCCTGGTCCCTGAGCCCTAAGGACCCAGCAAGGGCAGGGGCATTGGGACTCTGACACGGGCCAAAGGTCAGGATACATCAGAATATCTGTTTGCATGCAAATTTCTTTTCTAATCTATCTGCTACCGTTGGTTTTATTATCCGTTTTGGGGTTGAGAGGTTGGGGTTGCACATGGGAGATAGAAATAATAAGTGAAATCATGTCCCAAATCACTCAGGCCATTTTCTCTTCAGGGCAAGCTAGGAAGCTCCCATTCCCTCCTGCCTCTTCTGCACACCTGCTAATTACAATGCGACGCTCTCAGAGTAGGTGTGAAGATCGGGTTCCATACTCTGGTGGAGGGCTTGGTACACATGTTCTGTAAAGGACCAGAGAGCAAATATTTCAGGCCTTGCAGGTTGAGTGGCAAAATTGAGGATGTTATGGCAGGACTCATCTAATAAGAGAGGAAACAAACCTCTACAAAGGTATTATCGATGCTGTCAAGTTGTAACTGTGTCCCTGTGCCCAAGCACAGTGGGAAGCAACGGGGGCCCCACGGAGGACTGTCTGCTACCACAAGAGTCTGTCATCCTAGCACAGAGGTGGCTACAGGTGATGCAGAAAATAATAGCGTGGCCATATTCTAATAAAATGTCATTTGTCACATGAAGGAATGCTCTTCGTTTTTTTCCCCAGTCATTAAAAAATGTACACACCATTCTTAGTCCATAGGCTGTACAAAAGTAGGTGGCAGGCTTGATTTGACCCCTGGGCCGTAGCTGCCGGACCCCAGAGAAGATCAGCTACCTGTATGTCATGCGGAGTGTCCCGGGCTTGTAGGACTGCTTTGTTTGGTTAGTTGTCTAACCTTTGATTAAAAGAAATTCCATTGAACTCAATGTTTCCCTGCATCTTTCCTGTGCTAGAGCTGAGGGGCTGGGGTGGATGAGATGCAGCTCAGGGCCTCAGGGAGGGGCGGATCGAGGGCAGCATAGGCCACAGTGATGTGTGCAGCATGAGCTCACGGGGCAGGAGACTGCCTCTCTACAGGGTCCTCAAGAGCTCTGGTATCACTTCTCCAGGGACGAGTGAGCATGATTAAAATGTACAAATCATTTTAGGTGAACCACCCAGTAAAAAAGCAGAGTCTCAGAGCCCACAGTACATGGCCAAGTCCTGAACCTGGTGGATGTGGCCACAGGGGAGACAAAGGTGTACGATCTGACTGATCAACACTGGAGGCTGATGGGAGCTTTGTGGCACCATGTGAGGGGACACCTGTATGGTGCTTGGAAGCCGCCTCTCTTCCTCCCCATGCTGTTCCCATGTGCCCTCTGACCACTCGTGTGTGGGCAAAGCGCTAACAATCCTATTACCTCCCCCCACAGATGAAGTGCTTCACTAGGGGAGGGCAACATCCAGCTTGAGGATCTCTGGATCATACAAAGGATATACAGATGCAGAAGCTAGTATAATGCACCTGTCTTTCAAGTGTGAGCAACACATTAAATCCCAAGACCCAGGAAGGGGCAATCATATCAGGTCTACTGGACACAGACACACCTGCCACCCTGCTGATAAATGTGGAGGACTTTAATGTTTGTTATTTATTTTATTCATATTTAATTTATAACAGATGAATCATCTACTTTTTTAATGAATTCTACGAATGTCAGAAGGTGAAAGGATTCCGTGGCGTCCCATTTTATATTCACTTAGTACCACATTTAAAATAGAAAACAGTTTTCTTTTAATCACCTTGACCTAATTTTAATCTTCCACCCCGTGCTAAATGTACAGTTCCCAGAAATATCATTTAACCCTGGGAGGAAGTGCTTGAAAAACTATTATTACACATTATCTATATTTTATCTCCTGAGAGCTCTAGGCTTCCTACAAAGAACGTTGGAAGTATGCAAAGGACCTGCAGGCATTTTGAAACATCAAAGCAAAGCAGAGAAGAGGGGAGATGTCAAGATGAACAGAGCTGGGAGTGGGAGGCAGGGAAAGAGTAGGGAGAAGAAGGAATAGGGAGGCATCAGCATGAAGGAATAAAATGGGCAGGACCCAGCACTTTTGGACAGCCACCTTACCTTTCCATGGAGTGCCCTTCACCAAATCTGGTGGAGGCAGTGTGACAGTCCAAAGTCTGGAAGCCCCATCACCAAGGCTGGGCAAAGACCACCACTGAGGTCTGCAATGAACCTTTTAATACTCAGTTTAACTGTTTTCTCCCTTTCACTGTTGTCTTCGTCCTGAAGTCTGTAGGTACATGAATGCGTGCCGAATTCTATGCATCACATCAGACACAATGACACCTCAAGAAAGGAGGGGAACCTTCTCTCAAGTGACACAAATAGGGACCTGTGTCCATTCCCAAATCAGTTAGTGGTTGGACAGATGGGTTTTCCTTATCCAGCTGTGAGGGTTTTAAGATGTGACCCCAATTTCTTGACACTCCCTTCCTCAAAGGTAAGGTCTACGGATCCCTACCATGAATCTGGGAAGTCTGTAATAGCTTCAATGGAAGAAAGTATGCACGTGAATTCTAGGGCCAGGTCCCAGAAAGACCTCTTGCAATGCTTTCTCTGAGGGAAGGCAGCTGCCATGTAGGAAACCTGACCCCAGGGCCACTGCATTGGCGAGATCAGGTACAGGAGTGCCACTAACCGTCCTGCTCAGTTTCCATCTCCCAGCCACTGGAGTGTGTCATCTTAGATGTCCAGCCTAGTAGAGCTCTCAGATGATTTTGGCTCCAACCAATATCGCTACAAGCTCATGAGGAACCCAAGAAGAGAACGGCCCCAGTAAAGCCTGTTCCATGAAATCATGTGCAAAACAAAATGGTTGTCTTAAGCTTCTAGGTTTCAATGTTATTTGTGGAGCTGAGGGTGGGGAAGGGGGATCAACATTCCCTGAGGCCCATGAACCTAGAATGAATCAGGAAACTTAAGGTGGAGGGAATGGATGCTGGGTAAGCAACTGGCAGAGATTTCTACAACTGAAAAATTCAGTGCATTAACACCCTTAAGTTAATTTGCACAAAGCATTCACATAAGGCCTGGCATATAATAAAAACTTGATAAATGATAGTTATTTCTATTATTACTCTATGTGCAAATGTACTTAAGAATTTCTTATATTCCTTCCCAAGGAGTTCACAAGTAAAATTTGGTTATCTTGTCTACTTCCTCATTGATCTAGATAGGAAAAAATGTGCAGAGGCAAAGATAAATAAATCTTCCTTTCAAAGAAAAAGGACCCCACGGCAAAATCTTTTCATTCTGCCTTTTCTTTCTCCTTCTCCACCTCCTGAGTCACGGCCTCCACACATTCTCCTTTACCTTTTCCTACAAGTGTCTTCCCATACGGGCATTTTAATCAAATCCAAGGGTTTAGCACTTTAGCTTTGTGTACATCCATGAAACCACCACTCAGATCAAGATATGGTACATGTCTAGATAGAGCACACTACCCTGGAAGTTTTCCTATGTACATTCACAGTCACAAAGAACCACTATACTGACTTCTATAACACAGATTTTCTTTCCTTGTTTTTGAACTTCACATAAGTTCAAAATTACTCTTTGGTATGTACTCTTTGGTACTAGATTTTTTCATTCAACATAACATCTGATATCCATCCATGTGATTGCATGTAACAGTAGTTCATTCTTTTTCATTGCTGCATAGTGTTCTAATGAATGAATACAGTCTATATTCCATTCTATGTTGATTGACCTTTGGGTTACTTTCTAGTTTCTGTCTAGTGTGAATAATGCTGCTATAAACATATTCTTATTTGTCTTTGATATTGGTGTATGGTGGACATAGACCCTTATTTCTCTTAGGTATGCACCCAGGAGTGGAATTGTTGGGTTATGGGGTAGGGATATATTTAGCCTTAGTAGATACAGTTTTGCTGTTGTACTTTATATCTTTGTAGCTCTGTCTACGCAACATGTCTGCGCCCTCTACTATGTGGATTGACCCTTTTATCATTCTATATCTCTCTCTGTCTCTGGTAATTTTCTTTATTCTAAAGTCTACTTTATCAGACATTAATATAGCATTTCTCAACCTGGCAAAAAAAAACTGTCATTGTGACACTTACTGGGAAAAGAGACTCTCACACATGGTGGTAGAGATATATGATAATAAAGCTTTTCAGATTATAATTTTGTAGTATCTACTGAAAAATGTAGATTTTTCTACATGCCCATTGACCCAGTGGTTTTAATTACAGGAATCTATTCCTCAAAAAAGTAATTAAACACATGCAAAAAAAAAAGCTGAATGTACAAGGATGCTGATTGCAGCATTGTTCACAAGAGTGCAAAAATAGAAACAACCTAAATGGTCATCAATAGGGAATGGCTCCATAGATTCCCTTGCATTCATATTATAGAGAAGCAATGTGGCGAGAATGAAGCCAATTTCTTATATGATGAATAGATGGCTAAAAACTTTTGAGAGGAAAACAGAAAGTTGAAGAATGGTGAACCTTGTGTGATACTATTTTTTCTTTTTAACCATAAAACAGTACTCTACTTTCCTAATTGCCTTTGTGTGTTGGCACGTGTGACTACTACACGTAGAAAAGCCTTGAAGGGTAAATACCAAACAGAACTGTGGCAGGAATGGAGGTAAGGGTACTGAAATTAGGCTAGAAGGCCCAAGAGAGTTTTAACCTAACCAATACTTTTTTTTAATAAGGAGAAGGGATATTTTTAATGCATTATTTGTGTAATTAAAAATTAATAAACAGTACCCATGTTGATTCCTCAGTTTGAGAAATATTCCATAGTAACCTAACATGTTAACATTGGGGGATACTTTACAAGTATACAGGAACTCTCTGAATTATCTTTGTAACTTTCCTATAAAATATAAAATTATTCCAAAATTAAAAGTTTATTTAGAAAAATTAAGATAATTAACTGAAATACAAAAAAAGGAAGTATAAATAAATTATAAGATATTTATATTATATATTGCTATGCAGCCACAAAATATAAATCAATAAAATAATATCCTGCCATAGAATGATCCCCCAAGATGTAATCAAAAGAAAAAAAGTCAAGCATCAGAACAATGTCTACGGTACAGTCTCAATTATGTGCAAAATTAAATACAGTCTATGAACCTGACTGGTGTATAAGTGAATAGAAAAAGGCATGAGAGTCCATATTCTAAAACAGAAAACCTCTTCTATAAGAGCCAGATAGCAAATATTTTCAGCTTTGTGGGCCATCTGGTCTTTGTCACTAATTCAACTCTGCCTTTGTAACATGAAAGCTGCCATAAACAGTATGGAACTTAAGGTACGGCTGTGTTCCAATAAAATTTTATTCACAAACGCAATCTGCAGGATAGATTTGGCCTGTGGGCCAAAGTTTGCCAACCCTTGTCCTAGACTGTTAGAAGAGTAAGAAGTGAATTGTTTATTGCTAAAATAATTTGCCAAAAAAATTACTGTATTTTTAATAAACAGAGTGTCTTAAGCCAGCAACTAGCTTAAAACAGTATTTAATAAATTTTGCATCCTATCCCCTTCCCTGACCACCACCATCCTAAAGCTGAAATCCCAGAAAGCCCTCATGGTTACCCTGTCAAGTGGTTACAATTACTTTATCCATCCTAGGGTGCCATTCAGTTTTGAGATTATGAACAAGCTTCCTGTGGAGGCAACAAGAATACAGCAGGTGCCAGAGCTCAGCACTGAAATGAGCTCTGGCTCGCTGCTTCCCCTCCCATGAGGCTTCAGAAGAGGCCCTGCCAGGTACAGGAATCTTCCAGAAATCCCCAGGCTCTCTCAGGGAGAACGGCTGAGGAATGTGCTAACTGGCAACCAGGCTGAATAACAGTTATGTTAGGGAATGATTTGCAAATTGTATTCTCCTGGAGCTTATTAGGGTACTCATTAACAGTACAACAGTACATTACTTTCTGAAATTCCTATCTAAGCAGAAAATTAAAATTATTTGCTAAATGACCTAATAAAATTGAATAAAATGTGCTGAGAAAATGAAAACTGCAATAGATCATCCTACGGATTTTGGCAAAAATAATATCTATTTCCTGTCATTGACAGGCAGCACCAAGCCCTTTGTGCAGCCTGGATGGACCTAGTGCATGACTCGGAGCCTCAGTGATCCCACCTGCAGAATGGCTCTCCAGGCAAGGACTGAACTGGATGACACCAGCAGGCTGATGACACAATGCAGTATTCCAGGCTGAAAGCATATTTTGCCTCCCACGTGGCCACACCCTTAAACCCACCCAGCTCAGGCCTACCCACCGTCTGTTGCTTCAACTGCTTCAGCCACCATCTAACTGATCTCCTTGTCATCTGACTACCCACTCCAACACAGCCTCCACAATTTCTGTCAGAATGCTCCTTGCAAAACGCAAGTCTGACTTTGGCACCCTCTAGAATGTTTTCAGAACCACCCAACTGAATCAAGATCCAAACTCTGTAGCAGTGATTCCCAATGTGGCCCCTAGACCAGCAGTGTCACCTGGGCACGTGTTAGAAATGCAGGTTTCCAGGCCCCACCCAGACCTACTGAATCACAAACTCTCAAGGAGGGGCCCAGCCATCTGAGTTTTCACCTCTAGAGATTCTGACGCATGCTCAGGTTTGAGAACTGCTCTAGGGCGTGGCACAAAAGAGGTGTTGCAGTCTGTCTTTGATCTTTCTGCTTCCCCTCCCCAAAGTCCCATCTGTACCCAACCACATCGCCTTCTGACCCATTGGAAAGCAACTGTGGTTTGCATGTGCTGCCCACTCTGCTGGGAGGCCTCCCCCTTTTGCCTGGTGGGTGCCACATCCTCCAGAGACGCAGGAGTAAAGCATCAATGTATTTTCCCATTTGAAGAGCTGACCTTCTCCCTTGCTCGCACCATCCTACACGTCAACTGGTCCAAAGAGCAGCCTTTCCCGAGAGCCCCCAGAGCATCTTTTCTTCCTCACCAGTCCCCTCCGAGCCTTCTGGGTTTCCCTTAATGTCCATTCGGAGACTGGCTGCCCTGCCAAGTGTGAGGAACTGAGGGACCCAAACAGTATCTTCTCAGGACCTCAAGTGGAGCCTGGGATGGAGTTAGTGCTTAGAAAACACTTGCATTAAAAAAAAAAAAAAAAGCTTTTCACCTTGAACATATGGGAAAAGCCTCTAAAAATCAGTCCCATTCACAGACACATTTGGTTTTACAAGATCCCAAAGAAAGATCTTCAAAACAGCAAGCGCCCCTCTGCCCACCAATGGAAGGGTAGTTCAGCTCCACGCACTGCCTGCAAATAATCAAACTCACTTGTGTTTTTAACACAAGCTAACAGTTCACTCAGCTGGAAAAGATGTAGGTGCAGAGTGTTGCCAAGCAGTAGAAGCAGGGTTTGCAGCAGCTAGCGGAGACCCAAATGTTCAGCAGCCATGCCTTCTGGGTGTGTGAGGCACAGGTGACATAGTTATCAACATAGATATATCTGCACTCATTCCATTCATCTTAATAAGAATCAAAATCAGCTCTAAATGGAAACATCCAAACCCACTTATTCTTTAATCTTTTTTGAAAACTAATGGCTCTCCTGGAGAACATGTCTGGTTCATAAACCCCAAAACTTTTGAATTGGTACTAATCCCAAATTCTTGATAGTGGGTGCCTAGAGATGCTGGGGAAGGTCATGGGCACCTAAAACCACAGCCTAAGAACTGAGGAAGAGGTTTTTGAAGCCACCCATTCAAACTTCCCATTGATGAAACCTCCCCAGCTACATCCTCAACAATGGGCCAACCGTAGGAGCCGAAGCTCCCCAGCTTCCCAAAAGGTAACGTATGGTTTGGCACTGTGTCCTAAATATTCTGGAATGTCGTATCTTTGAGCTATGTGGAGAAACCTTAAACATCATTTAACCCAGTGCTTATGGACCCAGAGACCCCTGAGCTACTGTCCAAGAGCTACCACAAAAATCAGATATTTGCCAAAAATAAGGCTACCCAGGCTATTATTTAATTAAACATTGTATCTCTCAAAACAATATATGACTTTATATCTCTCAAAACATGGCACCCACAGAAAAAGGAAAGTTGACTAAAGGAGGCCCATTGTGTTGAGGAGATGGATATCAACGATCTGGTTTAACTTGTCTCTTCTTAGAGATGAGGAAAGTAAGACCCCGATTGAACAGGTGATTCACAGCTAGATGGAGAAGCAAGCAGCAAGAACTCGGGTCATCTGTCTCCTAGCCCCAGTGCTTTTTGAACAATTCCCCAGCTATCATTCATAATATTAGTGAACCCACAGGAGAGCAGTTCTCATAGTGTGGTCCCTGAGAACCAGTGTCCCCTGGAACTTGTTAGAAATCTGGACTTGCTGAATCAGAAACTCTGAGGATGTGGCCCAACAATCAGTGTTTTAACAAGTCCTTCAGTCGACTCTGATGTGCTGAAAAGTTTGAAAGCTACTGCCATAAGGAAATAATACCTTTCCCACCTGCTGTTTTTCTCAGTCCAGCTTGAAGGAAACGACTTGTCACAACACTGGATGAACAAATCATAGATCATGGTTTGTAAGCAAGAAACCATCTTGGTCATAGTCCAAACTGTCTCTCTGCACATCGGTCCCCTTATTGCATCCCTAACAGGTGGCCACCCATGTTTGGCTGGATGTCCTCAGGACTAGAAATTCACCACCCTCTATGTCCTTGCCTTTACTGTAAAGCTCTTAGGTTAGAAGCTTCTTCCTTATAGTCATCAAAGCTCTGTGCCCTTGAACTCCATCCTCCACCTGTCTCAGCCATGTCCCCTCTGGGTGGCCATGCCAGCCCTGCAAACATCACCTTCACTGAGGCCTCCAAGATGGCCGTTCCACAGCTGCCCCAGTCCCATGGAAGAGCAGTCACTGGGAAAAGTTATTGAGCCTGTGCTCAGCGTTTCCCTTTCTGGGGGATTTTTTAAAAAGGAAAGTAAGATCAAGGAGAAGAAGGGAGGGAGAGAGGGAAGGAAACAAGAAAAGAGGAAGGAAGGATGGAAGGGAAGCCAGAAGGGAGGGAGAAAGATCGAAATGCTTTTTGAACACTTGCCTAGTATTTGGCTTTTAATCCATAAAACAACACTGTGAGATAGAGCTTATTCTCCACCATTTTAAAGATTAGGAAGAAAAGTTCCATGAGGTTAAAGTACGGTCGGTGGCCATCCTCAGTGTTGCCTCCCCTCTCAGGAGGTCCTTTCCCACCTCCCATTGGCTGCCTAGTGGTTCAACCACCCAGCAGAAGACGAACACCACTAGGGGGTGGGAGGACCCTCAGTTAAATAAAGAAGGAGGGTGCTATTCAACCAGAGGGAGGGAACAAGTGCAAGAGAAACAGAAAAAATAAACACTTCTAGAATGATTTGAACAGAAGGGATTCCCATAAATACAGTGAATGTCTCCTTCTGCCTGGTTAAGCTTTTTCTGTTTAAAAAGTCATATATATATATATATATACAAACACTCTGCATTCAATATTGAAGTGCAATAGTAATAGTTAAGAATGAGCCAGAAAGAGAAGATCTTGAACAGAGGGAAGCTCCAACCAGCACAAATTTATTGTTAGTGCCCATAACCCTGATCTCCTGTGCCAGGACTGCTCAGTTCTCTTCACGCAGGTGAGCTGGGACCTACCAACTCTCCGGCAAAGAAGATATATAACCCTGAGGCTCTTTCCTGTTTATTCTTCTTACATAATTAATCACTCTCTGAAAGTTCTTTAATTTCTTAGATATTTCCAAGATGCTTCATTGGTTAAAGCTCATTGATATCACTTGTGCCCAGAATGCTCAACAATGGCTCAGCTCTGGCCTCCAGCCCCACTGGTATTTCACAGGACGCACCAGTATTGCAGCTTTACAGCTCAAATGCACAGCCAAAAATGCATCTTACAGAAACTGCCAATTCCACCCCAATACCAATTACTTGTATCTAGTTACCACATATTTGAAAACTGTTTCACAACTTAGAGCATTTAAAACCACACAATTCTTAATGTTATGAACACATTTTTACTAAATTTCAACTATGAACAATCATGCTTGAATCTTAAAATTCCCTCTGGGCTTAAACAGAAAGCAACTTGATAATTCTAGATTCATTCTTAGGTTTTAGAAAACATTGGCATATTTGAGCTCTGCTCTAGCATTCCGAGTTTCATAACAGATTGACAAAAAAAACCTTATAGGAGACTTCTATTTAATCTTTCCTTCACTAAAATAAGATGCTTTTTAAATTCTTGCTTAAATTGTAGACCAAAGGAGCCACTTAATACCTCCTGATTGCTCCCTCTCAGCTCCCTTGCCTCATATTTGCTTTGGATAAATTGAGAGAAGAAGAAACAGAGGAGAATGGACCATATTCATTTATTTATTCATTCACCAACAGATTTGAGGGGGTTGCTGTGCTGGATTCTCAGAATGTACAATTGTGAGCAAAAGAGCTTCCCTCCACCTTCATGAGGTTTATGGTCCAGGGGTCGGCAAACGACAGGCTGTAGCCAAATCTAATCCGCTACCTGTTTTTGTACAGTCTTCAAGCTAAGAATGGTTTTGCATTTGCTGATGACGTTGGTCTAAGAACCTCATTTGTAAAAAGATAACGTAGTGAGGAACTTGTAGAGAGCACATTATGATTCCCCTACGAAGAGACAGTGGTGGTAGCCATGATGCCACTGCTGTTAATCATGATGCTGTGAGTAGTACAACGTTTCTAGAACTTCAATTTTAATCATGCGCAAGTTTTCTACCAAAATAGTTTCTAATTCGTTCATACATTGGGAAGATCGCATGCTTTCTGCATGACCACATGGAAAAAAAAATTGATGTACTTAATTCTGTCACATGAGTCAGGGACAATTTTGCTAGCAGGAAATACGACTATATTAGATGAATGCAGGTTTCTGCATCTCAAAAAATAACAATACATAAGTGCTCCGTTAAAAACCACATTTTAAAATTTCTCATTAATATTTATTGTTCATTCATTTAGGGCTTAAAGAAAATGTATGGGAGAAAAACTTAAAATGGAGAAAGTTCTATCCTGAGACCTTGATGTTACTGATGAGTTTGGAAATGGCCACTATGATGTGATTTTGGTGTTAGAAGAATTTGAATAGCTCAGGGAATTCAGGGTTCCCTGTGGGCATGGTTTGAGAACCAAGAGCACAGTGTGGCTATGCCAGGCCAGTGGTGCAGGTTGAACTCTGTGAGACACAGCACCTTGGCAGGTCCCTCCATGCAGAGAGCTGGAGCTGACCATGTTGCTTGGCTGAAGTTCATATCCACTGTCAGCCCTGTCCCCACAGCTCTCTATCCACAGGTTGTAACTACTCCCTTCCGTCTTCCTCCCCCCAGGCTCCAATCTCTTTCCCCACTACTCACCCCAGGATATTGCCTATTACTTGTGATTGCTCTACACCGTGCCCACACCTTTAGAAAGAATTCTTTTCTTAAACTCTCTTCAAACTACCCAGCTTGAGTGTCTGTCACATTGGTTTCCCATTAGGACCTGCCTGAAACCTAACACAGAAGTTCTCAAACTTTTTGTCTACAGAATCCTTAGTGTTGTCCATAATTTTTTCATGAAATCACCAGGCCAACAGAAATACCTGACAATTAGGTTTATTGATAGTTAGGTCCAGATAATGTAATAAGTATTAATGCCCTAACATAAAAATAAGTTAGTAGCTGACTTTTTTAATGCACATAAATTGAAAGAAAAATATTTTTATCTCATTCTGAAATAACTATAATTACTTAGTAATGGGGTTTGTGTAACCTGTTGACACCACACAACTTCTCAAACATTGGAATCAGACTGGACACCTATCACCCTCATTGCATGTTCCACGCTGGTTTACACACTTGATTTTTATCCCAGTGACAATTGAAAATGCAGCTTTGTAAAGATATGATGTTATCAAAAGGAATGTAGCTCAATCTAATGTTGAAACCGTGTATTACCTTGAGCTAGAAGTTAGTGTGATGGCCAAATGATGTTGAGTTTCCCTCAAAACACTGAGAATATCCCAAGACACCCCTCTGAGTTTGCTGTGGTCCTCTGGGACCTTGACACACAATTTGGGAACCACAGACATAGCATCATTCTCACTCTCTTGGATTCGGGTGTACTTTCTTGAGTAGGAAAGGAAGAGGAAGAGTTGTGGTCAGCTTGACAGGCACTGAATCTGGGAATGTGTCTCAGTGGGGGTGTGGTGTGTGCATGTGCACATGCGCGCAAACAGCTGCATTCAGGTCATCAATAGAAAGGAACTACTCCATGACGACGGGCTGACCCCGTCCATTGGTTTGAGTCCTGCACGTGACCTTGGCTTTCAATCCTGGGAGTACCCGTCCCTCACACTCGGGGCCCCTCTCCTCTATCTGCTGAGAGGCCTGGAATGGCAGCATCTGTGTCCTTCCTTGGTAGGTCTCTGTGTATGAGAACAGCCAAGCAACGATCTGGCTCTCCTATTCACTGTTCTCAACTTTTTCTCTTGGTCTCTTTATCTCCTCTGTTCAAAGCCAATGTCTGTTACCTCTTTGCAGGCAACATGGCCAAAGATAAAAGATTTTGTCATTATTTTCCCTACATAACAAATCACAAAGCCACTTTATCCCATTCCTTGATTGCCTCTGTTTCAAGACTCATTGTTTCTAACTATCAGAGGCACATATGAATTTCCTCTTTATGCCTTTTCATTTCCATGCCCTGCAAACACGTAGCCATTTATTCATTTTTATCAGCACAAACATCGGTAACACTTCGGAATAATCGGCTCTGCTATGATAGCTCATTTATTATTCATTGCAATAACCTTCAACTCACTCCACATCAATAAAGCAGAGAGGGAACCAGCTCAGCCCTCCCATTCGTGAGCTGGATGCATGCGCTCAGGGCTGCCATGGGGAGCTCTCTGCCCACAGCTCAGGCAAGATGCCTGGACCTTGGACTGCGCACCTCCAGGGTTCTTTGGGAAGCAACTGAAATCAATCAGATGACCTAGGGCTCATGGCGAACCTCCCCAAGGTTCTGCACTGTTTCCACTAATACGAGGCTGAAAAGAGAGGGAGCTTTTGGTTCAGACAGCCTGAGTGAATCCCAGCTACGCTGTTCACTAGCAGGTGTCTAATGAGCATGTGCCTTGCCCTCTCTGAGTCCTAGTATTTTCACCTGCAAAATGAGGCTATTACTACCTACCTCTTGTGAGCCTTGTTATAACAATTAAACAAACTGTGTGAACTGCATGATGTTAGCACACAGTAGGTGCATCGCTATAATTAGAGCCCCTGAGTCCCCTCAACACTGAATCCAGGTTTCGTGGCAGGCTTCGTAGTAACAGCTCCTGCCGCAAAGCAGCTGTACCCACAGACTTGCAAGCCAGACACTGGGTTTCTTGGGACATTTCCTCACTTCCTGGGTCACTGACTTTGTACAAGTTACTTAAACCTCTCTAAGCCTCTATAAAAGGAGGCTGATAATAGCCCTCCCACATAGAGCTGTTATGGGGATTAAATGTCTTAGTACATAAGAAACATTAACATGTTGCCTGGGGCATGCTAAATATACAGCAAATGCTCAATGAGCTGTTTTTACAACCATTATTAATATTTGCCAAAATTCCAGGCCAAATCTGTCTGGAAGTAAAAATGGGTAATAATCTCAGTATCTGGGGTATTTCTCTTGCTTTGACTGCATGCACCACTGATACTATAAGCACTCAAACTCTCCTCTGTACTGGCAGTTTCCCTGGAATTACACCTAATCATCTCAGCAGTCTCCTCGCACAACTCTGTCTTTAGCTGCCGGGGGGGCTCTGCTGTAAAGATTTCCAAAGCTAGCAAAGCCACGACACTGACCTCTGCCCTTGGCTTAGAAGCCATAGTGTGTCAGAGCCAAGTATGGAAGGTACTCTGCACGGCCAAAGCCACCAGCATAGCACTTTCCACACAGGAGCAAGAGTCCTACACCCTGACCCCTGGGCCACATGCCAACACACAGGCCCCTAAGAGGCCCACCTCTTGCTCCCAGCCCCTCCCAGAGCTGAGGTGAGGCTTCCCCTTCAGGCCAGCTTGCCTAGGCTCTGCTACTCCTCCACCCCTGCCTGTGTTGGGTTCTGCTGACTCCTTGCCATTGTGTAAAAAAAAAAAGTGTATCCATGTGAGCCACACACACAGCCAGCCAGGATGAGGCATTGCAGAATGTGGTGGGGAAGACCTTGAGGTCAGGACCAGCATGGCTCAGCACAGAAGGACGAGTACTGACTCCCTCCCAGCGGCCCTCAACCTCTGCTCTGACCTTCGGGAGGCCAGGCAGAGGAGGCCCTAGGAGCCCCACAGGCCACTACTCCCATGATAAAGTTGCTCAAACCTAGAAGGTATTTAGAAAAGAGAAACTGCAGCTTCCTCGGCCCCATCAGGAGATGAAGAAAGGGGTGTGTATTGCTATTGAGTGCTGCATAACAAATTACCCTAATACTCAGCAGCTCAAAACAACAAAAACTTACTATCTCATAGTTCCTGTGGGTCAGGGATCCAGACATGGCTTAGAAGGGTCCTGTTTTCAGGTCCTTTCACAAGGCTGTAGTCAAACTGTCAGCAGGATCATGGTCTCATCTTAAGGCTCAAGTGGAGAAGGAACCACTTCCAAGCTTACCCACCTGGTCATGAGCAGGATTCAGTTCCTTACTGAGGCCTCCTCAGTTCCCTGAACACAGGCCTTGCCATGGGGTGGGGCATGGTAAGTGGCTTCCCTCAGAGTGCAAGAGACAGAGCAAGCATCCTAGACAAAAGCCACAGTCTTTTTTTTTAACATGTATAATTAAATGTTTCTCTCTTTTCTCTTCTTCACCTGTAACTGTGTGTGAGACATAAACAAGGTAACATATGAAGAGCTTAGTTTATGGTAGGAACACAACAGTTAACTCAATTCCCTCTTCCCTAGACACAAGAATCCTGGCTGGTAAGTCCAACTCAAGGAAAAACAGCTGGATGCTACCAACCCCAGGGACCTCTGTTTCCCCGTGGCAGTCCTTTTATAAACCTAATTTTGGAAGTGACATCCCATCACTTTTGCCATATTCGATTTGTTAGAAGTGAGTCAGCAGGTCAGTAGGTCCAGCCCACACGCAAGGGGAGGGAATAACCCAAGGGCGTGGATACCCGGAGGCAGAGATCTGTGGGAGTCCCCCGGGAGGCCGCCTCCACAGGGCAGTCAACAAAGTGCCCTGGCACAGAGAACACAGTTGATGAATAATAATTACTAACTAGCTGTACAAGCAAGAAATTGCCAGGTTTGCCCCCCAGAAGCCCTCTACCACAAGAAGGGAACTCGGACGAAGGGTCTGGATGATCTGACTGCTGGAAAAATCTCTTCTCAACCAAAATGTAATCCGGGGGCCCCTGGCTCCCAAGTGAACATCAGCTTGGGAGACCGACTCATGCGGGTTCCCCACGTGCCCACAGGGAAATAAATAAAAGATGGTTGTTTATTCCAGGGCTGCCATCGCAAAATACCTCAGGCTGGGTGACTTCACAGAAATTTATTTTCCCACAGTTCCGGCCACTGGAACTCTGAGATCCAGGTGCTGGCAGGTCTGATTTCCTGAGGTCTCTTTCTGAGGTTTGCTGAGTGTCTTCACGTGCTCTCCCCTCTGTGTGTGTCTGTGTCCTAATCTCCCTTCTTATACAGACACCAGTCATCGGATGAGGAGCCATCGTAATGCCCTCTGACAGACACTACTGCCAAACACAGTCACATGCGGAGCTACCAGGAGTCAGGAATTCAACATGCAAATCTCAGGGGACACAGCTCAGCCCCTAACAGGGGGCAAGGTGCTTCCAGGGGTGTCGAGTCCCTGGAGCTCGCAGCACCCCACGGACCCTTGGAAATGTTGGCACACCAATTCTGTCACAGGAACGCAGGACATTCCTCCTGCCGCTGAGGGAGGCCCTCCCTGTCAACAGCCCCATCTGTCTCACACTTAGGCAGTCAGCACTCACGTTGGGAACGGCAGGAGAGATGCCTGAAGAGCATCACGGAAGAATGCGAGGAAAGCTGCCATCCCCCTGCCTGGGGGGACACCCGCCTGTGTTCCTTGCCACAGGAGGCCACTCAGGGGAGGAAAGTGCTCCAGGAAGCAGTGTGCTTGGGACAGAAGTGGTTTGAATTAAGAGCAGTCTCTGAGGGTGCAGGGCAAGGCCCATGACCATTTCCATCCCTGTGGGGACAAGCACGTCATTCCCAGGGTGGGGCAGAAAGGCCTCACAGAGCCAGGCCTCTCAGACCGGAGATGGTGCTCCCACACTCCTCAGTGGGGGGCTAAGAAGTTCAAAGTGATTGCAGCCGTGATTATAATTATGATGGCCTCTGGAAAGAGAGCTGGAAAAGGATTCTCTAAAAAGGCATCGAAGAGGCTGAAGAAGGAGCAAAGGGCTGGGAGATAGCCTTGGAGAGGGTGGGCAGGAGCGGATGTGTGCATGTGTGTGTCAGGAGATGGCATTAGCAGACCTGCTTCCTGCTCAAGGACATTTCCCCTGCTGAGCCAGCCCTTCAAAGAACAGAGACAGATGCTCACCTGAGATGTAGCCTGGAGCCACACAGCACTTCAGCCTAGTTACGTGTGCCGGGCCTGCCAGCCTCACGTTGGGGCCTCGGGCAGCAAATGGAAGCGGAAGAAACACACCAAACCATACTTCCCGTGTTGTAGGCACTGTTGTGCTTTAACACAGTCCAGCTCCGTCTGATCCTCATCACAGGCTATGAGGTAGGCATGAGCCCATCTTACAGGGAGGACGCTGCAGCACACAGAAGACTAAGTTACTTTTGCCCAAAGCTCTATGGCTAGTAAGGGGCAGTGCTAGGACTGAACCCAGGCAGTGCAGCTTGAAGGCCCACAGTCTCAGCCTATGTCACCTTCCCAGACTGAGAAACTCAAATGAAAGGAATCACGGCACGTGGAGGTCAGGAAACCAGGTATCAGACCCCATGCTCAGCGAGAGGCCTGCAAGCCTCCAAGGCCACAGGGTGGGTCTGGGATGGGACTTCAAGCTGTCAGAGGTGGCAGCTGCTGTAGAAGAGGGTCTAGGGAAGCCTGGAGGGCCCCAGGGAGGCCTCCCTACACCCCCTTCGCCCATCTGTAGCTGCTCTGTCTTCAAGTGTATCCCTGCTCCTCTCCTCTGCCCAAGCCCTGGCTTAGGCAGGCTTACTTCCTCCATTCTCAGGGCAAGACCGCCATTTACAGTCCCACAGCCTATGCACCGTCCAGCATCAGCCACGGGAGGTACCATTCACATCACATTTTATATTATGCCAGTCAACCCTGGTCAGAAGAAGAAAGGAGAGCTCTGTATGAAGCATGGAGGTGTGGGTACCCCAGGAGAGGCCCATTAGCCTTTTCATTGGGGGCCCATTTTATCCAGTATATATGGGTAAAAAGAAGAAAAATCATGGGGCATGGATGACCCTTTCAAATGTTGTATAAAAACAATTCCATGCACATATCTGTGCACCCTACACATTGATCAAGCACCTTCTATGGGCCAAGAGACAATAGAAACCTACACAGCACAATTCTCATGGAGACTGCTGTCTAGCAGGTGAGACTAACATCAGACAATGACATAAATAAGTGCAGAATTATAACTGTAGTTAAGGGTAGAGATGGTGGGTGACACAGTCTAATGAGAGCCTATTAGAGTGAGCTCTGACCTAGTCAGGGGAGTAAGCGACAGCCTCTCTAAAGCACTGACCCTTAAGACAAGGTCTAAAAAATCAGGGGGTCAAGAGACAAAGATATCACTAGGCAGAGGGAAAGTGTGCTCAAAGGCTCTATAGCCAGAAGGAGTGTATTAGTTAGTTCCTACTGTGTAACAAACCACCCCCAACACAGAAGTTGAAAAACATAAGCACTGACATTGCTCAGAGGTCTATGGGCTTCCTCATGTATCTGCTGTCAGTTGTGGGCCATGTAAGTGGCTCTGCTGATCTTAACTGGATGGCAGACTGGCCTGGCGTAACCTTGGCTGGGGCAATGGCTCTGTTCCACGTGGTCTTTCATCCTGCAGCAGGCTAGCCCAGGGGCCAACAGAGCCAGAACTAGAGTGAGGCAAACAGGGTGAGTCTTACAAATGTGGGGTTAGATCCCATCTTTATTTTAAATATGTTGGTGTTTATATTTTATATACATATATTATAAATATTTTGATATTTTTCTCAACATAGATTTATTGCATTCACTTGATTTTTTTCAAATATTTAAATATCTGCTACCTTGATTACTGCGTTTTTTGATACCCCCATAAATTTTGCCCCTAAGGCAAGTACCTCACTCTCCTCACTCTCCCAGCCCTAAAACATAAGCAGCACCCAGTTGCTACCAGGAGGAAGGCGATTATCTCTACCAGAATAGACGTGGGAACTTCTAGTGGAGGCAAAGCTTGAGAGGTCAGTAGGAAATGGGCAAGTGGATAAGGCAGGGCTCAGCATACCAGGCAAAGGGACCAGCATGTGCAAAAACTCAGAGGTATGAAACAGCTGGGTGACACAGGGTGAAAAAGCACTGTGGGGGTTGATTTTGGGAAGGGAGGTAGAGACCAATTACCCAGGGCCTTACGTGCCAGACTAGCCAGCTCAGACTCAGCCCAGCAGTGATTGGGAGGGATAGAGGTTTTGAAGCAGGAAGAAGATATCATCATAGGATTCAATTTATTTAACCAATAGTCATTCAGTAAGCACTATGGGCCAGGTACTGCTCTATGCATGTTACGGATGTTAACTCATTTAGTCGTTGCAGCAAACCTATGAGTTGATCTCTCAAGCAAAGGAGACACTGAGGCACAGAGAGGGAAGTGACCTGACCAACTTCCCATGGTTAATAAATGGCAGATACAGGATATAAACCCAGACAGCCTGTCTCTGGAGTTCCCATTCTTAAGCACTATACTTTGCTACTTCTCTCCCTTCTTATACTTTAGAGAGATTGCTTTGGCCAAAATATGGATGAGCAGGAAGGCAGAAATTGAGACCGGGGAGGAAATGCAGGAGGAGACCGGTGAGGAGGCTGTTTTAGCTGTCACAGAGGGAGATGTAGGTGGCCTGAACTAGGTAGGGACATTGGTCTAAGAACTAGTTGTGGAATGCATCAACCTTGTAGACAAGGGAGATAGCTTAGAATAGGAAGGGAGGCTGGGAGCCAACCTTAGGTAGGGGGAGCTTGGCAGGAGCTGGGGGGATGCTTAACAGAGGATGAGAGCAAAGTGTGTGGCAAGAGCTTCAAAGCAAAAAGGTATTTTGCACAGAGTGGGAGAGTCTACTTTGCAAGTGGCAGTGAAACATGAGGATGTCACTGCTGCTGCCTCCTGGTGGCCATGGAAAACACGGGATGTGCAAAAAAGAGCACCCTCCACTGGGCACCCTGGGGAAGAGCCAGGGTCATAAAGGGCAGGGGACAGCGTCCTGCAAAGTAAAGAGGGGTTTGCGGTGGAAAGGGAAGGAGAGCCAGTAGTGGGTCAGGACACTTCACAGGAGGGTGCAGGGGAAATGCAAAGGCCTATCGTCCTCACACACAACCAGGTTACTGATGTGCCGGCCCAGTGCCCGGCAGGGCTGTGGGCATCGGTGACAAAAAGCAGAGGGACCCTTAAAGCTTTTCTAGTCACCACTAGTCATTGTATACACAGGGACTTTAGCTCACCTCTGCACACCAAGGGATGCTTATGCAAACCCATAACTCTGCCCAAAAGTTTTGTCTGGCTACAGGTCAATGCCCCCCAGAAATAGCCCTCAACCAATGATGACCTAGAAGTTGGGAAATAAACACCCCATCTTCCTC
>JAVSCE010018982.1:0-44537 GCA_032199065.1 Smutsia gigantea
AGACTATTCCTTGGTAAATCCTGGCTTTCTCCTGCAGCACTTTTCATAGGGGAAATTGTTGTCTCTTCCATACTCTGATACCTCTTGGTTGAGAGGTAGTTTCAGTATCCCCCCAATTCCTCATTGCTCCTAATGTATAATTTTTTCCTAATCTAAGAAAAGGGCTTTCTGAGAATCCTGCCACCACCTTCCCCTTACAGTCACCTGTAGACATTCAGTTCTCTCCTTCACACTTACATAAGCCTTTGGAACCTGATCTCATTTATCCCCTCTGCCTTAACTCTTGCCAGGAGGTCTCATTATTACGACATCAAATTCCCTTATGTCACAATTCCAGTGATGTTTCCTTCCGTTCTCTGGCTATCACCTATCTTCTGAATGCCTCCTGGCTTTATACACATTCACTCTTCAACCACATTAGGATTGCTATCCCTTCCCTACATTCTTTCAACATATCAGCCTTATTACTGATTCATTACTGTCTTTATTTCTTTTCAGACTGATCCTGGACCTCGTGGGTCATCATATCTATTTTCTCAATGCTACAATCAACTCCCTTACGCTTGTCCAACCACCACACCTTTACCACAACCCTCCACCTCTAGATTTGTCCTGCATTATGCCCTCTCTCCTCCTCCGCCTGGCTGAATACACATTGCTGAAGAGAAATGGCCAATTGTGCTGACTGATTCCCTTATGGCTTATGAGATAATGCTCCAAGAGGTACTTGAAGACCTCTATTAACAATAGAATTACAAGGAAGGAAAGTCCAAGAAATGCAGTATTTGAAGGCTACACCTTTTATTTACTGTATCACTCGGGATTCAATTGCAGAAAATAAAATCCACTACAGGTAGATTAAACAGAAAGGATTTCCTCATCTGGAAGTGAAGGGCTGAAGAAATAGACTTTATGCTGAACTTCCAAGAATAGCTCCCTAAACCACCTGGAACTGCAAAGGGATCTGCCAAGAATCTGTAAAAGCAGGAATTTGCCTACCAAATATGGAAGCCACTTTTATATTTGCTTGTTTTAGAACCACTCCATTTTTGTTACCATCAGGAATCCATGGCCCCAATTAAGAAGCTGTCATTAGCTATTGGCAAAGGAACCATACTGCGTCAGCCACAGTCTCCAATGATGTGCATACCTTGCATTTTGCTTCTCGTTGCACACATTGATTCAGTTTTGAAACCAAATCATAGTTGAGTGCATCTAGATGACTGATGGAATCTTAATCATTTGTCACACTAGCTGCAAGGGAGCCTGGGAAATTTAGTTTATAAGTCTCTCATCATCTGCATGCTAGAAAGGGTTGAATACATGTTGAGCAAACCTATGTGCATTATCCACTACACTGCTCCTGTCCTATCCTAAAAATCATTGAAAGATTCTCCAACATAAAGGAATTTAGATGTTGTGGAAACCAGCCTTAAAATTGGCCCTCAGTGATCCTTACCTCTTGGTATCCATGCCCTATATACTCCCCTCCCACATTGAATAGGGCTGACCTGTGTGACCAATAGGATCCTGTGAAAGTAATAGTGTGTCTTCTAAGGTTGTCATAAGATATTGTCACTTCCACTTTGCTTGTATCTCTTCAACTAGAAGAGGCCAACCACCATGTTATGAGCATATGCAAGTAACTCTGTGCAGAGGCCCATGTGGGGAAGAACAGCCCTATCAACTTGCCAGTTGCATGAGTAAGTCACCACAGAAGTGGATCCTCCAGCCCCAGTCAAGCCTTCAGATGACTACAGCCCTGGACAACATCTGACTGCAACCTCATGAGAGACAAGCCAGAACTGGTCAGCCAAGCTGCTCCCAAATCTGTGACTCACAGACACTGTGAGACATAATAAATATTTATTCTTGTTTTAAGCCACTAAGTTTTGAGGTAATTTTATAGATGCAGCATCTTGGACATTAATGCTTTCTTCAGTCTGCCTTGGGTGACCTCACTGCCCTTATTCTCCTTCACTTGCTACCCCATTCATCTAAGCTCAGGCTCAAGGGCTGAGAGCTTGAGGAGATGAAATCTACAGTTGTTTTGGAATGGCCTGGACTCTTCCACCTTCTGGCTCAGCCTTCACTAGCCTTCTGATAATGGTCAAGCAGCTACTATTGGACCAAACCCAGCAGACAATTATGCCTGGACAAAAAAATAAAAAATAACTACCTGAAGGCATTGGAGACTGACCAAAAAGCAGGCACACACTGGAAGCCAGTCATCACTTAGAAGGAGGCAGATACCCTAGGTGAGTCATCAGGGTGTTTTGGGTTGCCTAAGGGCAAGTTGCAGTATGCAACATGCTGGGCTTGTTCAGGAGGCATAAATCAAGATAGTCTTACTGGTTTGAAGAACCAGAGGAGTAGGGGTGACCATAGCCACTGAAAAGTCAGGAGGGAAATCTCAGAAAGGAGATAGCCAGAAGGGGTTGGGACAGAGAGGGGGAACCCTAGATTCTGTATATAAATTACATGGAATTCTCACTGATTGCCTAACCACACATATGCAGGCCAGGAGTGGGGAACAGATTCCAAGTGGCCTAGCAAATATTAAAAGAACTGAACTGAAATTCCTGCTCCCATGTACTGAAGCAGACAGTTTTCAGTTTGAGTTAAGCTGAAATGGCCAGTTGTGCTGACTGCTTATCACTTCACCACACACACACACACACACACACACACACACACACACACACACACACACACACACACACACACAAATTCTATACCAAACAGTATGAGCAAGCAGAACTGAAGATTGTTTGTTTTTATGGAATCCAAAAGGTCCATAGAAATGTCCTGTAAGATCTGTGGTGAGTTAACTAGTGATCTAGAAGACAGCCCATTAATTAATCATTAGAAATGCCCCAGAATTTTGGTGTAGGCTATTTATTTATATATATTGAATAAGTTTGACATATAAAATTGTGTGACTTTAAGGTGTACAGTGTTTTACTGTGATATTTATATATTGTAATATGGTCACTGTTGTGATATTTATCACAGTGCATGATTATAGTATGTATCACTGTCTATATTCTTTATACTGTGCATGAGATCTCTATGGCTTATTTATTATTCATTGCAAGTTTGTACCTTTAAACAATATCCTTCTTATCCCCCACCCCATATCTACTGGAAACCACCATTTTACTCTTTTTTTTTTACAAGTGTGACTTTTTTAGATTCCAAATATAAGTGATACTGTATAGCACTTGTCTTTCTCTGTCTGATTATGTTACTTAGCATTAACTAATTAGCATTAGTTCAAAGTCCACCTATGTTGTTGCAAATAACAGGATATCCTCCTTTCTCATGGCTGAATAATATTCCATTGTGCATATAAGTCACATATTTTTTATCCATTCATCTATACTGATGGACATTTGGGTTGTTTCCATATCTTGGCTACTGTGAATAATACTGTGATAAACATGGGAGTGCAGGTATCTCTTCAAACTCCTGTTTTCATTTCCTTTGAGTATATGCCCAGAAGTGCAATTGTTGGATCATATGGTAGTTCTATTTTTAGTTTTTTGAGGAGCATCCATATTGTTTTCCATAATGGCTGGACCAATTTACATTCCCGCCAATAGTGTATAAGGATTCCCTTTTCACCACATCATCCTTGCTAGCACCAGTTGTCTCTTCTTGATGATAGCCATTCTAATAAGTATGAAATTATATCTCATTGTGGTTATGGTTTGTACTTCTCTGATGATTAGTGATGTTGAGCATCTTTTCATGTGTTTGTTCGCCATTTTGATGTCCTCTTTGGGAAAACGTCTAGTTCTGCCATTTTTTAATTGGATTTTCTTTCCTAAAGTTGTGTGAGTTCTTTATATATTTGGATATTAACCCCTTATCCAACATGTGGTTTGGGCAAATTTTGTCCCATTCAGTTGTTTGTCTTTTTGTTCATTGTTTCTTTTGCTGTGCAGCTTTTGAGTTTGATGTAGTCCCATTTATGGATATTTGTGTTTGTTTGTTTTAGTATCATGGCTGAAAAGTCATTGGGAAAACCAATATTGAGGAACTTCTTCCATACATTTTCTTCTAGAAGTCTTATGGTATCAAGTCTTATGTTTAATCTTTGTTCTACTTCAAGTTAATTTTTGTGACTGGTGTGAGATTGGGGTCCAATTTAATTGTTCTGCATGTGTTTCTCCAGTTTCTCCAGCACCTTTTGTTGAAGAGACTATCTGTTCCCTACTTAGTGTCTGTAGCTCCCTTATTGAATATTAGTTGACCATATATGCTGGGATTTAATTCTGGGCTCTCTATTCTCTTCCACTGGTCTGTCTATTTTTATGCCAGTACCATACTGTTTTTATTATTATGGCTTTGTAGTATAGTTTGAAACCAGGAAGTGTGATACCTCTGGCTGTTTTTTTCTCAGGACTGCTTTGGCTATTTGGGGTCTTTTGTGGTTCTATTGAAATTTTAGGATTGCTTTTCCTAGCTCCCTGAAGAATGCCTTTGGTATTTTGATGGAGGTGTGTGTTGAATCTGCAGATTGCTTTGGGTAGTATGGACATTTTAACAATATGAATTCTTAAAATCTGTGAACATGGGTTGTCTTGCCATTTGTACCTTCAATTTCTTTCACAAAGTCTTGTAGTTTTTGTTTTACAGATCTTTCACTTCCTTGATTAAATTTATTCCTAGGTGTTTTATTGTTTTTGATGCTATTGTGAACAAGATAGTTTTATTTCTTTTTCAGATGCTTTATCTTTAGTAAAAAGGAATACAATTGATTTCTGTATGTTGATTTTGTATCCACCGACTTCACTGAAATTTGTGATTAGTTCCCACAGGTTTTTGAACAGCAAAAGTTTTATTTCTTCCTTTTAAGTTGGATGCCTTTATATTCTGATTTGGTCCTGCCTAACTGCTCTAGCTAGGACTTCTAGTACTATAATGTATAGGAGTGGTCAGAGTGGACATCCTTGTCTTGTTCCTGATCTTGGAGGAAGAACTTATAATTTTTTTCTCCATCAAGTATAATGTTAGCTGTGAGTTTGTCATATGGCCTTTATTATATTGAGGTATTTTCCTTCTCTATCCAATCTGTTCATGTTATTTATCATGAAAGGATGTTGTATTCTGTCCAATACTTTTTTCTGTGTCTATTGAGATGGTATGATTTTTATCTTTCATTTAATTGATGTGATATATTACATTTATTGATTTGCATATGTTGAACCATACTTGCATCTCAGGGATAATCCTGCTTGGCCACAGTGTATAAACCTTTTAAGGTGTTCTTTAATTTGGTTTGTTAATAATTTGTTGAGAATTTTTACAACTATATCTATCAGGGATAGTTTTCTATAGTTTTCTTGTGGTATCTTTATTTGGTTTTGCAATCAAGGTCATGCTGGCTTCATATGGGAGTGTTCCCTCCTCCCTGATATTTTGAAAGAATCTAAGGAAGATAAGTGTTAATTCTTTAAATATTTGGTAGAATTCTCCAGGGAAGCTGTCTGGTCCTGGAGTTTTCTGTATCAGGAGTTTCTTAATACCAATTCAATCTCTTTACTTGTTTTTGGTCTGTGCAGATTTTCTTTCTTCCTGATTCCATCTTGGTAGGTTGTGGGTTTCTAGAAGTATATCTATTTCTTCAAGGTTACATAATTTGTTGGCCTATAATTGTTCATAGTAGTCTCTTATGATTTTATGTATTTCTATAGTATCAGTTGTGTATCAATTGCAGTGTCCTCTTTCATTGTTTATTTTATTTTTCTCTTTTTTTCTTAATCTAACTAAAGGTTTGTCAATTTTGTTTATCTTTTTTGAAGAACCAGCTCTTAGTTTTGTTAATGCTTTCTATTTTTCTGGTCTGTATTTCATTTATTTGTATTTTGGTATTTCCTTTCTTCTGCTAACTTTAAGCTTAATTTGTTCTTTTTTTAGTTCCTTAAGGTGTAATTTCTTAATATATACATTTATTGCTATAAACTTTCAGAAATGCTTTTGCTGCACCCCATAAGATTTGATGTGTTGTATTTCCATTTTCATTTTTTTTTAGATAATTTTTTATTTTGCTTTTGATTTCTTTTTTGACATATTCATTGTCTGGAAGTGTGTTGTTTTTAGTTTCCACATATTTATAGATCTTCTCTCTTTCATCTTGATTACTAGTCTCATACCACTGTGGTCAAAAAAGATAGTTGGTATGATTTCAATCTTGTTATATTTACTAAGATTTTTTATGTGTCTTATCATATCTATCCTGGAGAATGTTCCATGTTCACTTGAGAAGGATGTGTATCTTGCTGCTTTGGTTGTAATATTATATATATGTCTGCTAAATCAGTCTATTCGTTTTAAAATATGGTTCAAATCAAACATTTGCCTGGTGATTTCCTGTCTGGACAGCAAAACTATTGTTGATAGTACTGTACTGAAGTCCCCTACTGTTATTGTATTGTTGCCTACATCTCCCTTAAGATGTTGAGTTAGCTTAATATATTTCAGTGTTTAGGTGTTGGGAGTATATATGTATTACGATTGTTATATCTTCTTGTATTGACCCCTTTATCATTACATAGTGACTCTGTCTCTTATTACAATTTTTGGCTTAAAGTCTATTTTGTCTGATACAAGATGGCTAAGCCCACTTATTTCAAGGAAGAAGAAACTAAAACTATCATCTTCTATCCCTTCACTTTGAGCTTATGTGTATCTTTAGAACTAAAATAAATCTATACCAGCATATACTTGTTTTTTTTACCCATCCAACTACGCTGTGCATTTTCATTAGTGAGTTAAATCCATTTACATTTAGAGTGATTATTGACATGTAAAGACTTACTACTGCCCTCTTCTCTTTTGACTTCTGGTTATTTTGTCTTGCCATTGTTTCTTTTTCCTTCTGTGTCTGTCTACTTTTGTAAGTTGGTTTTCCATGGTTTGCTCCATTTCTTTTTTAATGATTTGTGTCTCTGCTCTAGATTTTTTGCTTTATGGTTATCATGAAGTTTACATAGCAGAAAAAGGACTTATTTTATCTTCATTTGCATATAAATGTTCCATCCTTTTATGTTTTTGATGTCATAAATTAGCTTTTATGTTGATTTCATTACCAAATTGTTGTATAGTTATTTTAATGCTTTTTTACCTCTATGTTATAATTGTTTAATTCACTATTCTAAAATAGAGTTGCAGTTTTTTAATCACCTTAATCAGAGTTCTGTATACTTTCATTTTGCATTTCAGCTTAAGGAACTCCTTTCAACATTGTTTGTAAGGCAAGTCTAGTGGTGGTAATCTTCTCTTTATGTCTAGTAAAGCCTTTATTTCTCCCTCATATCTGAAGGATAATTTTGCTGGATTCTTGGCTGATGAATTTTATCTTTCACTGGTTTGAACATATTATTCCACTCTCTCCTGGCCTGTAGCATTTCTGCTGAGAAATCTGCTGACAGCCTAATGGGAGATCCCTTGTAGGTTACTATCTTCTGTTACCTTGGCTGCCTTTAAAATTCTTTATCATTCACTTTTTAAAAAATTTTTGGCATCATTAATCTACAGTTGCATGTGTAACATTACAGTTATTAAACTACCCCCTTCATCAGGTCCCCCCTACCAATCCCATTACAGTCACTGTCCATCAACGTAGTGAGATGCTATAGAATCACTACACGTCTTCTCTGAGTTGTACAGCCCTCCCCTTCCCCTCCAACATTACATCTGCTAATCGTAATGCCCCTTTTTCCCCCTTGTCCCTCCCTTCCCACCCATCCGCCCCAGTCCCTTTCCCTTTGGTAACTGTTAGTCCATTCTTGGGTTCTGTGAGTCTGCTGCTGTTTTGTTCTTTCAGTTTTTTTTTCTTTACCCTTATGCTCCACATATGAGTGAAATCATTTGATACTTGTCTTTTACCACTTGGCTTATTTCACTGAGGATAATACCCTCTAGTTCCATCCATGTTGTTGCAAATGGTAGGATTTGTTTTCTTCTTATGGCTGAATAATATTCCATTGTGTATATGTACCACCTCTTCTTTATCCATTCATCTACTGATGGACACTTAGGTTGCTTCCATTTCTTGGCTATTGTAAATAGTGCTGCGATAAACATAGGGGTGCATATGTCTTTTTCAAACTGGGCTGCTGCATTCTTAGGGTAAATTCCTAGGAGTGGAATTCCTGGGTCAAATGGTATTTCTATTTTGAGTTTTTTGAGGAACCTCCATACTGCTTTCCACAATGGTTGAACTAATTTGCATTCCCACCAGCAGTGTAGGAGGGTTCCCTTTTCTCCACATCCTCGCCAACATTTGTTGTTGTTTGAGTTTTGGATGTTGGCCATCCTCACTGGTGTGAGGTGATATCTCATTGTGGTTTTAATCTGCATTTCTCTGATGATTAGCGATGTGGAGCATCTTTTCATGTGCCTGTTGGCCATCTGAATTTCTTCTTTGGAGAAGTGTCTATTCATGTCCTCTGCCCATTTCTTAATTGGATTATTTGCTTTTTGTTTGTTAAGGTATGTGAGTTCTTTATATATTTTGGATGTCAACCCCTTATCTGACATGTCATTTATGAATATATTCTCCCAAACTGTAGGATGTCTTTTTGTTCTACTGATGGTGTCCTTTGCTGTACAGAAGCTTTTCAGCTTGATATAGTCCCACTTGTTCATTTTTGCTTTTGTTTCCCTTGCCCGGGGAGATATGTTCATGAAGAAGTTGCTCATGTTTATGTCCAAGGGATTTTTGCCTATGTTTTTTTCTAAGAGTTTTATGGTTTCATGACTTACATTCAGGTCTTTGATCCATTTTGAGTTTACTTTTGTGTATGGGGTTATACAGTAGTCCAGTTTCATTCTCTTACATGTAGCTCTCCAGTTTTGCCAACACCAGCTGCCGAAGAGGCTGTCATCTCCCATTGTATATCCAAGGCTTCTTTATCATATATTAATTGACCGTATATGTTAGGGTTAATGTCTGGATTTTCTATTCTGTTCCACTGGTCTGTGGGTCTGTTTTTGTGCCAATACCAAATTGTCTTGATTACTGTGGCTTTGTAGTAGAGCTTGAAGTCAGGGAGCATAATTCTCCCTGTTTTATTCCTCCTTCTCAGGATTGTTTTGGCTATTCGGGGTCTTTTGTGGTTCCATATGAATTTTAGAACTATTTGTTCCAGTTCATTGAAGAATGCTATTGGTATTTTGATAGGGATTGCATTGAATCTGTAGATTGCTTAAGTAGTATAGCCATTTGACAATATTTATTCTTCCTAGCCAAGAGCATGGGATGAATTTCCATTTGTTAGTGTCCTCTTTAATTTCTCTTTGGAGTGTCTTGTAGTTTTCAGGGTATAGGTCTTTGACTTCCTTGGTTAGGTTTATTCCTAGGTATTTTATTCTTTTTGATGCAATTGTGAATGGAATTGTTTTCCTGATTTCTCTTTCTGTTAGCTCATCATTAGTGTATAGGAGAGCAACAGATTTCTGTGTGTTAATTTTGTATCCTGCAACTTTGCTGAATTCAGATATTAGTTCTAGTTGTTTTCGAGTGGAGTCTTTAGGGTTTTTTATGGACAATATCATGTCATCTGCAAATAGTGACAATTTGACTTCTTCTTTACCAATCTGGATGCCTTGTATGTCTTTGTTTTGCCTGATTGCCGTGGCTAGGACCTCCAGTACTATGTTGAATAACAGTGGAGAGAGTGGGCATCCCTGTCTTGTTCCCGATCTTAGATGAAAAGCTTTCAGCGTCTCGCCGTTAAGTATGATGTTAGCTGTGGGTTTGTCATATATGGCCTTTATGATGTTGAGGTACTTGCCCTCTATACCCATTTTGTTGAGAGTTTTAATCAGGAATGGATGCTGAATTTTGTCAAATGCTTTTTCAGCATCTATGGAGATGATCATGTGGTTTTTGTTCTTCTTTTTGTTGATGTGGTGGATGATGTTGATGGATTTTTGAATGTTGTACCATCCTTACATCCCTGGGATGAATCCCACTTGATCATGGTGTATGATCCTCTTGATGTATTTTTGAATTCGGTTTGCTAATATTTTGTTGAGTATTTTTGGATATATGTTCATCAGGGATATTGCTCTGTAATTTTCTTTTTTGGTGGGGTCTTTGCCCGGTTTTGGTATTAGAGTGATGCTGGCTTCATAGAATGAGTTTGGAAGTATTCCGTACTCTTCTATTTTTTGGAAAACTTTAAGGAGAATGGGTGTTATTTCTTCTCTGTATGTCTGGTTGGATTCAGAGGTGAATCCGTCTGGTCCGGGGATTTTGTTCTTGGGTAGTTTTTTGATTACCAATTCAGTTTTGTTGCTGGTGATTGGTCTGTTTAGTTTTTCTGTTTCTTGCTTAGTCAGTCTTGGAAGGTTGTATTTTTCTAAGAAGTTGTCCATTTCTTCTAGGTTTTCCAGGTTGTTTGCGTATAGAGTCTCATAATATTCTCTCGTAATTCTTTGTATTTCTGTGGGGTCCGTTGTTATTTTTCCTTTCTCATTTCTGATTCTGTGTATGTGTGTAGATTCTCTTTTTCTCTTAATGAGTATGGCTAGGGGTTTATCTATTTTGTTTATTTTTTGAAAGAACCAGCTCTTGGTTTCGTTGCTTTTTTTCTATTGTTTTATTCTTCTCAATTTTATTTACTTCTTCTCTGATCTTTATTATGTCCCTCCTTGTGGTGACTTTGGGCCTCATTTGTTCTTCTTTTTCCAATTTCAATAATTTTCTCTTTAGACTATTCATTTGGGATTGTTCTTCCTTCTTTAAGTAGGCCTGGATTGCAATATACTTTCCTCTTAGAACTGCCTTTGCTGCGTCCCACAGAAGTTGCGGCTTTGTGTTATTCTTGTCATTAGTCTCCATATATTGTTTGATCTCTGTTTTAATTTGGTTATTTATTCATTGATTACTTAGGAGCATGCTGTTAAGTCTCCATGTATTTCTGAGCCTTTTGTTTTCTTTGTACAATTTATTTCTAGCTTTATACCTTTGTGATCTGAGAAGTTGGTTCGTAGCATTTCAATATTTTTGAATTTACTGAGGTTCTTTTTGTGGCCTAGTATGTGGTCTATTCTGGAAAATGTTCCATGTGCACTTGAGAAGAATGTGTATACTGTTGCTTTTGGGTGTAGAGTTCTGTAGATGTCTGTTAGGTCCATCTGTTCTAGTGTGTTGTTCAGTGCCTCTGTGTCTTTAGTTATTTTCTGTCTGGTTGATCTGTCCTTTGGACTGGGTGGTGTGTTGAAGTCTCCTAAAATGAATGCATTGCTTTCTATTTCCTCCTTTAATTCTGTTAGTATTTGTTTCACATATGTCAGCGCTCCTGTGTTGGGTGCATATATATTTTAAATGGTTATATCCTCTTTTTGTACTGACCCCTTTATCATTATGTAATGTCCTTCTTTATCTCTTGCTACTTTCTTCATTTTGAAGTCTACTTTGTCTGATGCAAATACTGGAACACCTGCTTTTTTCTCCTTGTTGTTTGCATGAAGTATCTTCTTCCATCCCTTCACCTTTAGTCTGTGTATATCTTTGGGTTTGAGGTGAGTCTCTTGTAAGCAGCATATAGATGGGTCTTGCTTTTTTATCCATTCTGTTACTCTGTGTCTTTTGATTGGTGCATTCAGTCCATTTACATTTAGGGTGATTATCGATAAATATGTATTCATTGCCATTGCTGGCTTTAGATTCGTGGTTACCAAAGGTTCAAGGGTGGCTTCTGTAGTATCTTACAGTCTAACTTAACTTTCTTGTTAAGTTATTATAAACACATTCTGATGAATCTTTATTTCTCTCCCTTCTTATTCTTCCTCCTCCATTCTTTATATACTAGGTGTTTTATTCTGTACTCTTTTACTTTTCCTTTGACTGTTTTTGTGGATAGTTGATTTTCCTTTTTGCCTTTAGTTAGTATTTGAATGGTCTGCTTTCTTTGCTATGATTTTATTTTCTCTGGTGACCTCTTTTTAGCCTTAGGAGTGCTTCCATCTAGAGCAGTCCCTTTAAGATATCTTGTAGAGGTGGTTTATGGGAGGCAAACTCCCTCAGCTTTCACTTGTCTGGGAATTGTTTAATCCCTCCCTTAAATTTAAATGATAATTGTGCTGGATACAATATTCTTGGTTCAAGGCCCTTCTGTTTCATTACGTTAAATATGTCATGCCATTCTCTTCTGGCCTGTAAAGTTTCTGTTGAGAAGTCTGGTGATAGTCTGATGGGTTTTCCTTTGTAGGTGATCTTTTTTCTCTCTCTAGCTGCCTTTCATAGTCTGTCCTTATCTTTGATCTT
Source organism: Smutsia gigantea (assembly GCA_032199065.1). Taxonomy (NCBI): domain Eukaryota; kingdom Metazoa; phylum Chordata; class Mammalia; order Pholidota; family Manidae; genus Smutsia; species Smutsia gigantea. The sequence goes on from JAVSCE010018982.1 coordinate 12,287, forward strand.
TGCCATTTTAATTATTATGTGTCTTGGTGTTGTCTTCCTTGGGTCCCTTGTGTTGGGAGATCTGTGGGCTTCCATGGACTGCGAGACTATTTCCTTCCCCAGCATGGTGAAGTTTTCAGCAATTATTTCTTCAAAGACACTTTCTATCCCTTTTTCTCTCTCTTATTCCTCTGGTACTCCTATAATGCGAATATTGTTCCGTTTGGATTGGTCACACAGTTCTCTTAATATTCTTTCATTCCTAGAGATCCTTTTATCTCTCTCTGCCTCAGCTTCTCTGTATTCCTGTTCTCTGATTTGTATTCCATTAACAGTCTCTTGCATCTCATCCAGTCTGCTGTTAAGCCCGTCAATCGCTTGTCTGATTTCTGTATTGTCTTTCCTCACTTCCTCCCTTAGTTCTTGCATATTTCTCTGTAGATCTATCAGCATGGTTATGAATTTTATTCTGAATTCTTTTTCAGGAAGATTGTATAAGTCTATCCCATCAGGCCCCTTCTCTGGGGTTGTCTGGCTATTCTTTGTCTTTACCATATTCCTCTGTCTTTTCATGGCAATAGAAGTGGTTGCTGGTAGTCGCCACGTGTGTCACCTGGGAGAACCAAGTCCCTTCCTGCTTGTTGTTTTCCTTCCCCTTCTCAGCAGTCTGAGCTGTTTTCCAGCACACCAGGAGGCAGTCTCTGGGATAATCCCCTAAGCTGCCTGTGTGCGAGCTGCCTCAGCTTAGCCTATAGCACTACGGGGGTTTGCAGTCTCATTGGGTGCGTTCTGGTCCCCTTGGTGCCTTCCGAACTTGGTTCTGGGGCTCTTCCTGCTTAGCTGCACGCCAGTCTGGAGGTAATTCTGTGAGGTTGCTGTGGGTGGGGCCGCTCCTCTGCTGTTCCGCAGCAGTGGCGGCTCCCAGACCCTTTGCGGCTCTGGCTGGGTGGGGCGGAACGAATTGTAGGCTGCTGATCTCTGTGCGAAGCCTCAGTGTGGCAGCTTTGCCCAGCCACCAGCCAGGGGGTCCGAAATTCCCCAAGACTCCCAGCCTGCTGGGCTGAGTGCACTGGGACGATTTTGTTCCGCTGTTGGGCCCTTGTCTCTTTAAGACTTTTTTAAAAAGCACGCACTTTTCTTTTGCCTGAGGAGCCAGCTGAGGGGACCCGCTTTCGGTCTCCATCTCAGATCCTGCACTTCTGTTTTTCTAATCTCCGATATACCACACAATGTGTGTCAGTGCTCCCGGCGCAGATCACCAGGGCTGGTTATTTAGCAGTCCTGTGCTTCCACTCACTCCCCACTCTGATTCTTTTCCTCCCGCCGGTGAGCTGGGGTGGGGGGAGTTCTCAGGTCCCGCCGGGTCATGGCTTTGTATCTTACCTGCTTCGTGAGGCACTGAGTTCTCGCAGGTGTATCTGTAGCCTGGCTGTTGTACTGTATCTTCTGGTCTCTCTTTTAGGAATAGTTGTATTTGTTGTATTTTCACAAATAGATATGGTTTTGGCAGGAGATTTCCGCTGCCCTGCTCATGGTGCCATCTTCCCAGAAGTCTCTCCTTTATCATTCACTTTTGATAATTTTACTGTAATGTGTCTTGGAGAATATCTTTTTGCATTGAGATAATAAGGTGTTCTATTAGTTTTGTGTACTTCTAGATCCAGATCCTTCCCCAGATTTGGGAAGTGCTCAGATATTATTTCTTTAAATAAGCTCTCTGCCCCTTTCTCCCTCTCTTCTGCTTCTGGTATACCCATTATTCTTATCTTTGTTCTTCTAATGGAGTCTTATAGTTCTCAAAGGGTTTCTTCACTTTTAAAAATCTGAATTCTCCTCTTCCACTGGAATTATTTGTAACTATCCTCAAGCTCATTTATTTTCTTCCATCTGATCTGTCCTATTTGCAATGTTTTCTAATGCATTCTTCATCTCACTTATTGAGTTCTTCAGCTCTAGAACTTCTTTGGTTGTATTTTAGAATTTTAGTCTCTTTGGTATAGTACTCCTTTTCATATTTTGTTTCTGAATCCATTGGATTGCCTTTTTTTAGTCTCCTTGTAGCTCACTGAATTTCTTCATAACAGCTATTTTGAAATCTTTATCAGATCACAATATTCTGTCTTTGGGTTCAGTTACTGAAGAATTGTCATTTTCTCTTTGTGGTACAATATTGCATAGTGTTTGATGAAATGTGCCTTTGATGCTGCATTTGAAGTAGGGAACACCTTTCTTATTTAGATAAGGCTTTGTTTACTTTGAATTCTAATAGTTCAGCAGGTTAGTAGTGAGCCTTTGTTTCCAGAAGGTGGTGCTATAGCAAAAATTTTTAGTTTCTGTTATGAGAACTGACTCCCCACTAACGTTGGGAACACATGCATAAAAAAGCTAGCAGAGAAAAACAAACGGCAGAGTGAGGGAAAGTGTGTGCATAACACTTGGGGCTTTGGGTGTGCCCACCACCTGGTAGGGGGAGCTTAGAATGGTGGGATTGTAGGGGTCCCCACGTATGATCTGCTGGGCAGACAGCAGGAAACAAATTTCTTTAGTCAGCTTTGTCTGCCTTCTTCCCTTTCCTTCCCCCTAATCATATAGGTCTCTCTTCAAAAATCTAAGGCGTTGCTGAAAAGCAACCAGGACCATCCAGCTGCAGCCCACATGGCCTAGCTGAGTTGCACTCAGCTCCTTTCATTTCTTCCTCCTTTGCTAAGTGGCCTTTGGTGCCACCGCCACAGCCTCCACAATTTCCTTGGCTCTGTAGCCTCTTCCAAGGTCCTATCCATCCACTTTTGGAGGCACAGATGGCTGGATCTCTCAGGTGTCCTGTTGTGCTACTGCAGAGTTGCTTTTGTTCAGTTATGGATAGCCAATTAGTTGTAAACAGAAGGGGAAGAATGAGAAGGAACAACTCATGCCACCCTGATGCTGACATTGCTCTAGGTATTTATTTTTTAAATACCACAGTATACTCAGTCTTCTTCAAATAATCTGTGTATCTTGTTGGCCAAAGTGCCTGTAATAGTCTAAGCTCATCAGGAAGCTAGGTTTAAAGAAATCAGGGCAGTTCCTTAAACAATAGCTCATCTTCAAGGCTTGGACCTTTCAGGCTGTAGGGCAAAGAGCACAGGATGGTTTTTCACAGACAAGGGCACTTTACTGTATCTAATATATGCTTACTTAATTGTGAAGGATCTTTTGAAATTTTCAAGGCTTCTAAACTAGTCACTGGTTAACATTCCTCTCCCGTGCATGCCATTGACCTTTATGTGATACATCTGAAGGAGACAGAGGGGCACCAGTGTGCTGTGTGAAAAAAATTGTACTTGTAAATAGAATATAAACCTATTCATAGGATAGCAATCACTGCCCAATGTTAAAAAACAAAGTTGCCAAATTTTTTAGTTTTAAATGTCTGTATGATAGAATTTATATTTTCCATCCTTAATGTAGTCATTTTGTTTGTTCAGGAATGGATTGGGAATCAAATTGATATTCCAAAACAAGGGAAAATTTCAGGGTTTGTCCGGGAGGGTTGAGGAGTCTGACTCCTGGTTATGAAACTGTGTGTGATCTCTGTAGTCCCGGCCTTAGGCCAGCACAAAGGCTTTCCCTGGAAGGTCGCACTGGAGAAGGTTGCCCTCTGCGCACGGACTTGGTGCACAGCAGGTGCAGCGCAGTCTCTGGAGAGCCCTGCGGCCAAGGATGTGGCGTCCCCCTCCCAACTCTGTGCTCATTGTCTTTCACGTCTTTGCATTCCTAGGTCTCTTTATCTGAGGACATGGGCAGAGGTCGTCTTCATGCCCCTCTGAACCTCCTATAGGAGGAAAGAGGGGGAAACCTTGACGACACTTTACCCCATGCTGACTCAGTATCCAGTACTTTTCCATTCCCAGCCCTTTCCATAAACTGCCAGAGTCTGGTGCTCCCTCAACAGTGTGATGACCTCCCCCAGCACCCAATGTCTGTGCTTATCCACCTGATCTCCAGTTGATGCCCTGGCCCACTGGGGAGAACAGAAAAAGGAGAATTGGCATATCCTCAGTTTTTAGCCTCTCACTTATGCCGTCACAGTCAGTGACTGAAGGCTTACCTCTTTCATTTTTGGCTTGTTGATCTGATCAGCTGCTCCAACACCCGACAGCTCAGCTGAGCCCCTCCTGACAAGACTGAGTTTTCCATCTCTATAACCACTGACCACACCAAACAAGTATGGCTGGTGCTTGAAAAACAAAACAAATTTTAGTAATTTTGCTCCAAACATTTTATTAATAAAAGTTTTATATAAAAAAAAAGTTATGTGGCACATGGAATAGCACGAATTTCTCTGACATCAACCAGCCATGTTGGGGTAAAGAGAAAGAGTAACTCTCAGAGGTACAAAAAGCAGTGTGCTAGTTTTGAAGTGCAAAGAAAGCTCATAATAAAATAGACTTTAAAAAATTACAAATAAAAATCTGTACATCAAGGATATTTTTAAGGCACCATGTAGAAAGAGAAGAGGACTTGCTGAGATCTCAGGTGCTACAGGTCTGGCCCATTTCAGCTTGCAGGACCATCTCCTCTTTCCTCAAGGGGAAAGTGTCAATCAGATTGAACAGGGCCACAGGCATCACCAGGGAGACATAGCGCTCCTTGTCCATGCCATGCTTGTCCACCAGCACCATACTGAAGGAATAGAGCGGGATGCGCAGCAGCAGCCTAGGGTAGGCAGAGAGCAGACTGTCAGACCTGACTCCCGAGGGGGCTACTGGACTGACCAGCACCATGGTGACACTGCAGGGGAAGGCTTAATGCCACAAAGGGCTGAATCATCCTTTAGACCCTTGCTGCTCAAAGTGTGGTCCTTGGATCAGCAGCTCCTCATGGGAACTTGTTAGAAGTGGAGAAGCCCATGCTCTGCCCCAAACCACTTGGATTTGAATCTGCATGATTAGCAAGAGCCCCAGGTGACTGGTGCATCTGTGAAAGGTGGCATAGCACAGCTCTCAATTATAAAGGCCTGCGTCTCCCTCCTTCTTCTCCCCTCCCCCGCTCCCCTCTTCCCCTGCGTGTGTCTGTCCTCTGTCACTCTTATGTGAGTTTCTGTCCCTCATTCCATCCCTGTGCTTTCCTCTATCATTCTGTCCCACCGTGCCTCTCCCTCGCTGTGTGATTCTCTGTCCCAGTATCTTTCTGCCCCTCTTGTATCTCTCGCCCCTCTCTCTCCCACTGCCCATCTGCCTCCCCTCTCCAGGAAACAATGAACAAAATGGCAATAAGTACATACTTGTCCATAATTAAGACAGGGTAGCTGAAAGGATTTTAAAAAGCCAGGACCTCTGTATGTGCTGCCTACAAGAAACTCATTTCAGATATGAGGATACACACAGACTGAAACTGAAGGGATGGAAGAAGATATTCTATGAAAATGAAATCCAAAAGAAAGCTAGGGTAGCTATGCTTATAACAGACAAAATAGATTAATAAAGAGGTCAGTCCACTAACAGGATATAGCATTTGTAAATGTGTACCCAGCAAAGGAGCACTTAAATATATAAAGGAAATATATAGACCTACAGGGAGAAACAGCAATGATAAGAGGGGACTTTAATACCTACTTACATCAACAGACAGATCCAGCAGAAAGAAAATAAGGACTCATCAGCCTTAAACACATTAGACCCAATAGATTTAACAAGTACACATGGAACATTATCCAGCAAGGAACCAGAAAAAGAACAAAGCCCCCAAATTACTAGAAGGGAGAAATCAATAAAATGGAGACTAAAGAGACAATACAAAATATCAATGAAACCAAGAGCTAGTTCTTTGAAAGGAGAACCGTTTAGCTAAACTCAGCACCAAAAAAAGAAAAAAATTCTGAAAAAGGAGACATTACAACTGATACTATAGAATATACAGAGGATCACAGACTATACAATAACAAATATAGTGCATTACGTTGTACACCTAAAACTGTTATATATCAATTATGCCTCAAAAATACAGTTGTAAAAACTCTGGCATTCTCAGTCCCTATCATCTTTGTGATTGGTGGAAATTAGAGAGCATGAATTAGCCCATACATCCAGAGCTTAAAGAAATGAGATCAAGAAAGCAGGGTGGCCTTAAAACATCAGGCCCCCAGCCTATTTTCTGCTGCTGTCCTCGAATTGCTTTATCATGGCTTCAGTGCCATTTGAAACTAGTATTCTAAGCAGACAATTTTCAGATTCACCAAGCACTCTGCTTCTCCTTTTCTTTCATGTTTCCCCTTTTGGCTCTTTCTTCTCTGTTAGACTCAATCAGACAAAAAAAAATAAAGTATCCATCTGTCAAGTCCCTTATTGCTCACTGACACGTCTGATACAGGGGCCATTTAGCCTGACACAGCCACTAGCTAATGCGTGTGAGCTATCATCTCTACATGTCATTTGCCTGGACTATTTTCTGGCTACACAATGTCTGACCTTTTTATAGGCTGCTTTGTAATCAGTCCACTTCAAAACTGAAGCCTTCTGTAAAAACCCTCGGCCAGTGGTTCTCACAGTGCAATCCCTAGTCCAGCAACATTGGGAATGTGCTAGAAATGCAAATTCTTGGGCCCCATGCTAGACCTACCAGAAACTCTGGGGGTGGAACCCAGAAATCCGCTTTAATAGAGGACTCTGTGCAGGCTCAAAATTCATTTGTGCAACTTGTTTGTTGCTTATTAAATCATTTTCAGCCTGAAGAAATCTCTAAATGTCCCAACATATTCAACCTGAATGATAGAATTTCTTTGATTTTTAGAACAGAAAAATAGTTTATAAAATCTTGACATGGTGTCATCTTAGAGATTCCCTATCTGCAATACAAATAAAATCATTTAGCAAATTCTGGTTTTTAAAAATATTGACAAAGGGCATGAGCATGTAGTTCTAAAGAAGCAACAGTGTTATGAAATCTACTTTGAGGATTTTCATTATAAATTTTCAGATGTCAACATGTAATCCTCTCGAGTCTTACGGTCTACAACTGGAGGAGTTAGTAATTGGAAATACACTCTTAAAGGCTACTATCACGCCTGGGAATAGTAAATCTGTTTCAACTTAGAGTCGTTTACTCCACATATACTTAGCACCAACATGGTGCCAGGCACTGTGCTAGGTACTGGATGTTGACAAATGTTGAGAAGATCTGGTACTGACCTCAGAAGTGTTATTACTCCAGAGAGGTACTAGATATAAATGCAGCAGGACAAAAAAATACATATATACAGAAAAGCTTTTGAGTGGACCCAGCCTTCTCCCTCCTTCAGTCAACTAAGAACAACTCCAGCATCCTCTATTTCTTTTTCCAATCCCTGGCCCTCTGAATTTTTGACCTTGGTGTGGATTGGGTGGAGAGAGGCGTAAATCATACATGAGGTGGATCAGAAGACAGATGCAACATAGGAAAATTAGAGAAAGAAGCTCTTGTGTCTATCTAGACACTTAATAAGGACATAGTTCTGTCGTACAACCTCTCAAGGAATGTCTGTGAACCTCTTTGAACATGTGTGATGGATGACCGGTCCTATTTCATTCTCTTCTTCATGGAAATGCAGAACAACTGCACTTCCCAGCCTCCCTTGGAGTTCAGTTGCAATGATCTGACGAGTTCTGGCCAATGCACTAGGGAGAGAACAATTTTATGCCCCCAACATGAAGCATTAAGAGTGGCATGGTCTGTTTTACTCTCTCTTCCTCTTTTGCAGAAACCTGAAAGTCCTGTGTTCTGGATATTCATGCTACAAGATGGCAGAGCCACCATCAGCCTGGGACCCTGAAAGAGCATGTACAGCAGATATCTACACCCTCCCTGGTAGTGGCTGAGAGAAAAAGATGGATGCGAAAACAAGATTTTCAGGAGTTTTGCTTTAGCCGAATTATCCTTTCCAAATGGTCAATAGATGCAAGTGAAAATTTAGGTTCTGAAATTACCTCTTGGCTATTGAATTCTGCATCTTTAATGCACCATTACTCAGAGCCTGAACGCCCTGATTTTAGTTTTATAGGTGTCACTAAAATTTAGTTGTTAAACCGAGGGCCCTGGAAGCATGGAGGAAAGAGGCCCAGCCTGGTGAGGCTAACTGGTTGCCTGGCCTCCTAGTAAGACAGGATCCCATACGTCCTTTTTCTCCCCTACCCTCCCACCCCCACCAAGCAAAACCAAACCAAGACAAAGCAAAAACACTTGATTGGAGAAGAAAAGAAAAGAACACTGGTAATTACCACTGCATGATTTATCTGGACAAGCAGCAACCTGCCAGGTAGCATGATTATAATACTCTCAGAATAAAAACAATTAAATATTGAAGGTTACATAGGATCAATTCTGAAGAGCAAGAAATCAGGAAAACTAACCAGAGAGAAGTATATTTATAGGGGATACAGTTTAAGAGCAGAACTTCCCCCCTACCTGAGCTGCAGAGCCAAGGCTGGAGGCATGATCTTCGCTCCTATCCTGCCGATGAGAGTCGGGAACACACCCACCAGCTCCACCACAGTGATGTGCCGGAGATCCAGGCCACACTGCGCTTGCTGGAGAAACCAACAGGAGAGGGGTAAGCATGGCTCAAAAGGAGACTTCCATGTCGAGCTACAGAGTGAAGGAAGCAGCACTGTTTTGTTTGGAGAAACCTATTTTCCCACTGCAAACTCTCCTAAAAACAGTTGAGAAATTGGGGTTAAGCTCATGGCCGTAAAATCTAAATACCTTCCTAGAGGAATCATTCAGAAATGGCTTGGCAAAGTGATTGGGCAGCAAAATGGTAGTCTGTGTGTTTCCAGATGGAGTGAAACTTTGCATGAATCAAATATCCTAAGTGTCCAGGACCACACCCCCAGGAGATTCTAGTTTGTCTTTACAAGGAGAGTATGTCCAGAACCCCGCTTATCAGCCCTTGCCTCCACCCCCGACATCCCCCCCCCCCACACCCTGATGTGGCGAGAAAACAAGGAGAAAACTCCCCAGTCCTCATCTGACGCCCGGTTGTTACATTTGGTGACCTGGTGGATTCCCACCCCATGGCACAGCACAAACCGCACACTGAACACATGTCCAGTCCTGAGAAAGAGACCAATTTGCTCGTCCAGGAGCTTTGGCCTGAGGGGCAGACTTGCAGTTCAGCACACCTCTAGGCGGCACCCTTCTAGAGGCCCACAGAGGGGCTCTCAGGCAATGAAGGCCAGTGGATGCAGTCTTTGTGTTCTCCCTCTGCCTCATTCCAGTTCACCAGTATCTTCCAGAAAGGTACTTATTCCCCTGTCTGGTACCCTGACTTTTACAGCTGCTGCCAGGGGACACCTCTACATCACCTGGCTCTGCTGCCCAGTGGGGCTTCCATCCGCAGCTCCCACAGACCTGTAACCAACAGCTGTTACTCTATGGGCACAGCAAGAGGTAACAGACACAGCTCTGTTTTTCTGTGAAAGAGGCCTATTTATTAGCATATCATCATAGCTGCAGCCTAAGGGACAGTCTTCTAATTGAACACATCTAAAGGCTGACTGTAAACCCTTCAGAGACCTCAGAGGGTGGGTGCTATCTTCATGCGTGCCCTCTCCCACACCCCACAGCACCAACATCTCTTGAAGGGGAGCTCTTATAAGTGTCTGGTGCCCCAGAGTTTACATCTGGTGCCCTGGTTTTTTGTGGCGGCCACCCACTCGATGCCCCTTGATGGCCTGGCTCTGGTTCCCAGGGGAACTTGCATTCCTGGGTCCCATTAACAATCAGAGTTCTTGCCAGGCTACCACTCCCAGGGCACTGCAGACACACGACTGAAACACACCACCAGTCTTTTGGTGAAAGAAGCCTATTTATTTGTCCTGGATGTTTGGCCCTAGGGGCAGGCTTCAGGTCTGGTATACACCTAGAGGCTTCCAGAGGTGCTCTCAGGGAACATAGGCCAGGGGACACCATTGTTGCACTCTCACTGGAGGGCTCCCTGCTACACCAAGGAATGGAAGTTAATTCATAGCAGCACCTATGATGCATCTAGTTTCCTGGCCCCTCTCAACCAGAAAGCCTGTTTGGGAAAATAGGAGGTGCTGAAAGTAGGCCTCCCTGTCCCATCAAGGTACGAGCCTGAGTCATAGATCCATCTGACAGGGAGGGCTGGTGAAAACACCTAGAAGCTGCATAATCAACAGCTCTTGAGCTGGGAGGTAGGTGGGCAGATCTGATCACCACCTCAGCAAAGTTAGTGGCCCTGTTTAGCCAGGGAACTTGGAACATGGGGCAGCTTCAGTCAAGACCATAAACAAAGAGCATAGTGACCTTGGAGCTACTTCTCCTGCTGCACCCAGGCAGGGAAACCAATTCCTAGCCCCACTAATTCAAAACCCCACTTATTGCTGAATACAGCCTTCAGATGGCTCAACCAGGGAACTTTGCCAAAACACAGAGGATGCTACATAGCCCAACCAACAGCCCTGCTTACAGTGACACTTGAACAGAGAGCACAACCTGTGTTTCCCTGTGTGCAGAGCAAAAGTGGTGGCCTCCCCTGACGAGGATATTCAGTGCACACTGTTGCCTGATTCAGGTCCCCAGACAATAAGCATGAAAGCCCTGGGTTCCATCCTGCTGCTTGCCAGGGCAGGGTAGCTAATACACAGCCCTACCTACTGCTGAGTACAGTACCCAGTCCCAACTGTCTATTTAACATGACCACAGAGAATCCAGGCAACTACAAAACCCATCCTATGGCCTCACTTGTACAGTGAACCAAGCCAGCAGTCCTATCCAGCTGTTCTAAGTGGCACACAACACCCCACCCCCACCCCCAACCTCAGAGCTCAAACAGTTGCCTTAGTCAAAAATAGACCCTAATGGCAGGCCCCACCTACCCAAGGAAGTTACCAGCACACACATCCAGAAACCAAGACTGAGCTGACTGGTGAAGAACTATCTCAGCCAAAGCAAACCCACAAAGTCTGGAAAAGGAGACCACTTACTCAAATGCACTGATACCAATGTAAGGAATCCAGGACCACAAGGAAACAGGTAAATAATACCTGATGCTAACAACCTGGAGATCTATGATCTGTCAACAAATTCAGAATAATCATCTTGAAGTTTTGTGAACTATAAAAATACACAGACAAGATGAAATTAGGCAAACACTACATGAAAAAAGAGAAGTTTGACAAAGAAATAGGGAAAAAAAATCTAGCGTTAAAAAAAATACAGTAACTGAACTGAAGCATTCAATCGAGAGCTTTAAAAGCAGACTTGGCCATGCAGAAGAAACAATCAGTGACCTGGAAGACAGGACATTTGAAATTATCCACGTAGTTTTTTTTTTTTTTTCAGTAGCAGGTAGATTTTATTGCCCTGGGACTGGGACATACTGGGGACCCTCACCCATGGCAGGGCTGGGGGTTGAGGCTGAAGATAAAATCTGATGGTCACTTGTGGTAGAATCGTGGGTTCTGGCTGTGCTGGATGAAGGGGAGCCGGGGACCAGGTTGGCTGGTTGCTGCAAAGCCCGACTTTCCTGCTGGTTGCATCTGCACAGGGAGCTGGGGGGATGCAAGAAGTCCAGGAGCAAAAAGGAAAAGTACAAAATAGAGTGAAGAAAGTCAACTGGACGTAAGGGACAAATAAAAAGAAACAATATTCACAGTATGGGAATTCCAGAAGAACAAAAAGAGAATGAGACAGACAGATGGTATATTTAAAGCAATGTGGCCAAGAACTTCCCAAACCTGGGAAGAGAAAGAGACATCCATATCCAAGAGGCCCAAAGGTTCCCAAATAGGTTGAACCTGAATAGGGCTAGAACAAGATATATTACAATTAATTTGTCAGAAGTCAAAGACAAAGAATTTTAAAAGCAGCACAAGAAAAGAGAGAAATTACACACAAGGGACCTCCCATAAGGCTATCAATAGAATTCTCAACAGAAACTTTTCAGGCCAAAAGAGAATGGGATGACACATTCAAAATATTGAAAGAAAAAAACCTGTCAAAAAAATTACCTGGCAAAGCTGTCCTTCAGGAATGGAGGGCAAAAGACCTTCCCAAACAAATAAAAGCCATCACCACTAGACCTGCCTTAAAAGAAATGCTGAAGGGAATTCTATGAGTAGAAATAAAAGGATGCTAATTAATCATGAAACCAGGAAGGCAGTGTAAAATTCACTGCTAATGGTAAATAAAAAGTCAATGGTGGATTCTATAATATGGTAACAGTGGTGCATAATTCACTTACAACTCTAGTTTAAAAGTTAAAAACAAATGTAAAAAGAACCAAAACTATAACAACATTATTAGTGACACAATATAAAAAATATGTAAAATGTAACATCAATAATCTAACATGTAAGAAGAAGGTGAAGTAAATTATAAAAGCTTAGGAATTCTAGTGAAGTTGATACTGGTTTATATCAGTTAAGTTGATAATTAAGTGATGTTGATAATTAATATATTTTATGTCTCATGGTAACCACAGGGAAAAAAACATGTAGGAATTACACAAAAGAACATGATTAAGAAGCAAAGTATAACCATTAAGACATCAAAATACAAAAAAAGCCAGCATGGTAAGAAACAAAGGAACAATGAATTTATGAAACAACCAGAAAAAAATTAACAAAATGGCAGTAGTCCTTACTTCTCAATAATTAATTCACATGTAAATGGGTTAAATTCTTCACTCAAGACATAGAATGGCTGATTCATGTTAAAAAATAATAGGATTCACAATATGCTGCCCACAAGAGACTCATTTTAGCCTTAAAGACACACATATGGAGAATGAAGGAATGGGGAAAAGATATTTCAAGTAAATGAAAAACCAAAAAATAAAAATAAAAAAGGAAGGGTAGTTGTATCAGACAAAATAGACTTTAATCTAAAAATGGTAGGAGACAAAAAAGGGTCAATATATCAAAAAGAAAAAGCAATTATTAAGTATTTATGTGCCCAACATTAGATCATCTAAATATATAAAGCAAAAACTAACATAGCTAAAAGGACTAACAAACAGCAATATAGTAATTTTGGGGATTTTAATGCCCCACTCTCAGTAATGGAGAGATCATACAGACAGAATCAATAAGGAAACAGATTTGAGCATTATGGACCAAATGGACCTAGCAGACATCCACAGAACATTCTGACAACAGAATACACATTCTTCTCAAGGGCTCATAGAACATTTCTCTAGGATAGACCATATATTTAGCCACAAAACAAGTATTAGCAAATTCAAAAAGACTGCAATTATACCAGTATCTTCTCTGACTGCAATAGTATGAAACCAGAAATCAATAGCAAGAGGAAATTTGAAATTCACAAATATATGGAAATTAAGCAACACTCTCCTGAATAACTAATGGATTAAAGAAATTAAAGGGAAAATAAAAAGGAATCTTGAGACAAATAAAAATGTAAATACAATATGTCAAAAGTTATGAAGTGTGACAAAAGTAGCTCTAAGAGGCAAGTTCATAGCAATAAACACCTGCATTAAGAAGAGAGAAATTTGCCAAACAACTTAACTCTACATCTTAGGGAACTAGAAAAAGAACAAACTGAGCACAAAACTAGCAGAAGGAAAGAAATAATAAATATTAGAGCAGAAATAAATGAAACAGACCAGAAAAACAACAGAAAAGATTAAACTAATAGTTGGTTCCTTCAAAAGATAAAATTGACAAACCTTTAGCTAGACTAACCAAGTAAGAGAGCTCCATTTATCAAAATGATAAATAACAAAGAGGCATTACACCCGATCCCACAGAAATACAAAGAATCCTAAGAGGCTACCATGAACAACATGTGGCCCCAAAAATCCAGACAACATAGAAAAAATGGAAAAATTCTTAGAAGCATAGAAACTACCAAGAGTAAACCATGAAGAAATGTGAAATCAGAATAGATCAATTACTAGTAAGGAGACTGAATCAGTAATAAAAATGTCTCACAATGAATAAAAAGCCCAGGATTGGTAAATTTTACCGAACATTTAAAGAATTAACACCAGTCCTTCACCAACTCTTCCAAAAATTGAAAAGGAGGGAATACTTCCAAATCATTTAATGAAGCCAGCATTACCCCAATACCAAAGCCAGATAAAGACACTACCAGAATAGAAAACTACAGACCAATATCCCTGATTAATATGGATGCAAAAATTAATACAATGCTAGCAAACTGAATTCAGCAGCACATTAACAGGATCATTCACCATGATCAAGTGGGATTTATTCTTGGGATGCAAGCATGGTCAACGTATGCAAACTCATGTGATATATAAGAATAGTATAAAAGATAAAGTCACATCGTCATCCCAATAAACACAGAAAAAGCACTTGATAAAATTCAGTATCTATTCATGATAAAAACAACAAATTAGGTATAGAAGGAAAGTACCTCAACCTAATAAAGACCACATATGATAATCCTACAGCTAGTTTCATACTCAGTGGTGGAAGATGCTCCCTCTGAGATCAGCAATAAGACAAGAATGCCCAGTCTCACGATTCCCAGCCAGCATAGTACTGGAAGACCTTGCCAGAGCAATCAGGCAAGAAAAGGAAATAAAACATACCAGAATTGGAAAGAAGTAAAATTGTCTCTATCTGCAGATGCCATGATTTTATATAGAGAAAAATCCTAAAGATGCCACCAAAAATCTGTTAGATCTAATTAATGAATTCAGTAAAGTTGCAGGATATGAACTTAACACATAAACATTACTAGGGTTTCTAACCCTAAAAACAAATTATCAGAAAAAGAAAACAATCCCACTTACAATAGCATCAAAAACAGTAAAATACATAGGAATAACCAAGGTAGTAAAAGATCCCTAATCTGAAAACTACAAGATGTTGATAAAAAAATCAAAGAAGACATAATTAAATACAAAGGTATCCTTTTCATGGATTGGAAGAATATTGTTAAAATGTGCATACTATCAAAAGCCATTTATAGATTCATGGAATCCCTATCAAGATTCCAATAGCATTTTTTACAGAAGTAGAAAAACCAATCCTAAAATTTATATGGAAACACAAGAGACCCCAAAGAGCTAAAGTAGAACAAAGTGGGAGGCATCTTACCTCCTGATTTCAAGCTACAGTATAGTAGCTATATATTAAAAATAGTATGGTACTGGCATAAAAGCAGACACATAAATCAAGGGAACAAAACTGAAAGCCCAGAAATAAACCCAAGCATATACAGACAACTCATATTTGACAAAGGAGCCTAGAATACACAAGAGAAAAAAGACAGTCTTATCAATAAATGATGCTGGAAAAACTGGATATTAATGAAATTAACTCAAAATGGATTAAAAGACTTAAACATAAGACCTGAAACCATGAAGCTCCTAGAAGAAAACAGGTAAAAAAAGAAAGTCCTTGATGTAGTTGATGTAGGTCTTGGTAATGATTTTTTGGATATGACAACTAATGTACAAGCAACAAAATAAAAAATAAACCAATGGGACTATATCAAACTAAAAAGCTTCTGCATAGCAAAAGAAATAATCAACAAGGTGAATCAACCTTCAAGAGTGGGAAAAAATACTTTAAACTATGTTATCTGATAAGGGGTTAATATCCAAAATATATAAAGAACTCATACAACTCAATAGCAAAAAAAAAAAAACTCAAGTAATCCAATTAATGGTAAAAGAAAAGAATAGACATTTTTCCAAAGAAGATACATGAAACAGGTACATTAAAAGATGCTCAACATCAGTTTACTAGGAAATGCAAATCAAATCACAATGAGATATGCTCATGCCTGTTAGAATGGCTACCATCAAAAAAGACAAGAGAGAGCAAATATTGATCACCATGTGGAGAAAAGGCAATTCTTGTGCACTGTTTGTGGGAATGTAAATTGGTACAGCTACTATAGAAAACAGTATGGAGGCTCTTTGAAAAATTAAAAGTAGAACTACCATATGGTCCAGCAATTCTACTTCGGGTATTTATCAGAAAAAAAATGAAAACACTAACTTGAAAAGATATAGGCAAATCCCCTGTTCACTGCAGCATTATTTACAATAGCTAAGATATGAAAACGTTAGGGTCCATTGATGGATGAATAAAGAAAAAATACATATATACACATACATACAATGAAATAGTTCAGCCATAAAAAAGGATAAAATCTTGCCATTTGCCACATGAACGGACCCTGAGGGCATTATGCTAAGTGAAATAAGATAAAGACAAATACTGAGTGATCTCACTCATCTGTGGCATCTGAAAACAAAACAAACTCATAGAAAACGACCAGATTTGGGGTTACCAAAGACAGGGTTTGGGGGATTTGGAGAAAGGTGTTCAAAAGGTACAAAATTCCAGTTGCAAGATAAATATTTACTAGGGATGTGATAGGCAGCATGGTGAGTAGAGTTAACACTGCTGTGTGATCTATATGAAAGTTAAGAGTCAAACCTGTTCACTATCTTGATCTGGGCGATGGTTATATGAGTTCATACACATGGCAAAATTCATCAAGCTGTATACCAAGATTTGTGCATTTATTGTACATACCTCAAAATATTTTGAAAAGATGAATTTTTAAAAATAAAATTTAAAAATGTTAAACCTAAGAGTTCACATCACAAGAAAAATTTTTTTTTGCTTTCTCTTTTTATTGTGTCTGAATGAGATGGTGGAGGCTGAGTAAATTTATTGTGGTAACCATTTCACAGTATATGTAAGTCAAACCATTGTGCTGTACACCTTAATTTATACAGTGACGTATGTCAATTACATCTAAATAAAACCGGGGGGAAAAGATCTACGCAGAGAAAAGATAATGTCACAATGGCACACAGGATGTTTTCAATAACCTAAATGTCCATCAATGGATGAATGGATAAATGTTGTACATATACACAACGGAATGTTACTCACCATTAAAAAAGAATGAAACCTTGCCATTTCTGACAACATGGATAGACCTAGTGGGTATTACACTAAGTGAAATAAGTCAGACCAAGAAAGACGAATACTGTACGATCTCACCTATATGTGGAATCTAAAACAAAAACCAAACCAAAGCTTGTACACAGAGAACAGACTGGTGTTTTCCTGAGGTTAGGGGTTGGGGCAGAAGGTGGGCAAAATGGGTAAAGGGACTAAAGGACACAAACTTCCAGTTATAAAATAAGTACATCCTGGGGATGGAATGTACAGCATGGGTGACTACAGTTAATAGTACTGTTTTTGCATATCTGAAAGGTAAGAGAGTAGATCTTGAAAGTTCTCATAAAAACAAAAAATTTTGCAACTATATATGGTAAGGGATATTAACTGGACTGTTGTGAGCCTTTTGCAATATAGATAATACATTTAACATTATGTCATACAACTGAAACTGATAAAGACTGTTACATGACAATTATACCTCAATTTTTAAAAAAGAGGAAAAAACGTTCCAGCTCTCTGAGCTGGCCTTGCCTGGCGATCTCATCAGGAGCGGCAATGGCAATAAGGGAACATAAAAGTGACATAAGATGAATCTGCCTAAGTGGAAAAAGAAAATTTAAACTCCTGAATTATTGAAAAATCAATTTTCTTACTACAGTTCCACTGCAACATTCCTATATGGGGTGACAGAATCACTAGAAAAGGTAGAAATGTATGTTTTTGTTATTCTAACTGAACCATGTAGGTCAAACGATTCCTTGAAGGCTCTGGTTAAAATGCCAATGCAAATATATTGGGGGAGCAGGTCACATATAAACACCTTGACACCAAATATCTTATCCAACTATTTGATCAGTGATTTAACAAGTACCTGAAGGAATGGGATAGGTCAGGACAGGGGTCAGCAAACATTTTCTGTGAAGAGCCAGGCAGTAGATATTTGAGGCTTCGTGGGGCGGCATGATCTGTGCCCTAACTATACAATATGCCATTGCAGTGCAAAAGCAGATAATGCACAAACGCATGAGCAGAACTGTGTTCACCTAAAATTTCGCTTACAGCAAAGGAAGAGCAAGTTGTTTGGGCTTATTTTTTCTACGGAATCAAGAAGACATCAGGACATGTATGATCGTGGCAGATAACCAGCAGGGCCCATTTCCCACACAGCGGGGTGCTGTGGGCTTGTGGTACCACGAAGAGCAAGTCCCTCGTTGAGACCCAGGGACACAAGGTTGGAGGTAGGGTGGCAGGGACTGGAGGTAAAGACACAATGAATTGGGTTCTTATCAAAGGAGTCTAAAAAGTTTTGCATGGCTCTTCAGAGGTCATGAGATAGCTTTCAATTATATGGGGGGATGAAATAAGACTTATTCATTATTGATTGTGTTTCTGCTGAAATGAGAAATAAAATTATAGCATTTGGTTAAACCAAAATTGTTCTTAATACTTAGTTCTATTCACTGTAATAAGTGAAATATTCCTTTAAAAAATGTGCAGCACCATGTCCATGACCCAGCATTAACACCCTGACTCTTTAGCATTTAGTCTCATTGCAAACCAGTTTGATGACAAACTCAAGCAAGTTCTAGTTCAAGCCTTTCAGTTTATAGTTTGTTTTTTTTTTCTCCAAAAGACACTGGTTGCCTCATTTTGTAGCTACAAAGCTTACACAGTTGAGATGGGCACACTTACTAGAAAAGCTCTCCTCAAACTTTAAAGTGCTTAGGAATCACCCAGAGGTCTTGTTACCATGGGCCAGGGTCTGGGGCCTGAGGGCTCTGGGACTCCCCTCATCCCTTCAGCCAGCTTTTTGGGCAAACAAGTGATTGAGCCCAGGGATATCCTGGACAGGTTCAGCAAAGGCAATTAGCTGTTCTTTGGCTGGGCCTGGACAGAATGTCATTAGGCTGATAAGTGAAGACAGACAAACCTCGTTAGTTGGAAACGATTGGGTTAGCTCTGGGGAGTCAGTTAATCATGTTATGCCCCAGAACCCGATTTGAACAGTGACAGGTCTCAAGTGCCCGTTCCTGCGGCTTGCAGTAAATGGATGAAGCTCAGAATCTGGCCTTCGCTTTAAGGAAATGGCTGGGACCTTCCCAGAGGAGGTCCCCTCCCACCATGGCCCTGCCCCATCTCACCTGCAGGACACCCAGCTGCAGCCGGTACAGGAGGTTCCGGGCTGTAGGCGTGGACACAATGAGGAGTCGCCTTTTCTCGTAAAACTGATCCAGAAGTGCAGCTGCTGTTCTGACGCCCACATTGACATTCATGGCTGGAATTAGAAATGGCCACATGACTCAGAAACACTCTACTTGTTCTGGTTCAACATAGCCCGTGATCACACACAGAACCCTATGTGTAAGAAGTAAACCCTGAGATACAGAGTTAGTTCATTTGGGACTAGGTCCCTGAAGCACCTGGTGAGGTGGGGGGAGGTTTATTAGTTTCCTCCTGCTGCTGTCACAGATCACCACAAACTAGTGGCTTAACACACACAAACTCTCTTACAGCCCTGGTGGGCGGAAGTTTGGACCAGGCTAACGTCAAGGTGTTGGCAAGGCTGTGTTTCCCTCAGACGCTCTAGCAGAGAATCTGTTTCCTCACCTATGCCAGCAGCATCTAGAGGCCACCTGCATTCCTGGGCTCATGGCCCTTCCTCCATCTTCAAAGCCAGCAGGACAGTATCTCTAAACCTCTCTGCTCTCTGACTTCACTTCCACCATCTTTTTCTGACCTGACAGAAGTTCTGCCCCCACTCCCTTATAAGGACCCTTGTGATTACATCAGGCCCACCTGGACAAACCAGGCTCCTCTGGACATCTCAAAATCCTGAACTTAATCACTCCTGCAAAGTGCCTTTTGCCAGGTAAGATAAATATTCCCGGGTTCTAAGGCATAGGGTGAGGCCATCTTTGGGGCGTGGGCATTACTTTCCCTCCCTCAGGAAGTGCAACAGGGGAGGAAAGAGTGTGTTCTTTCTACTTTAATGTACAAAACTGAAGAACCTCAGGCGTTTAGCTGATGATGTACATGTCTCCCGCTCACTCTCACCTAATTCTGAATAGCTGGGATCAAAGGGAAAGTGTAAAGATGAGAAAGTACCAGGATATGAGAAAGGAAGTGAACGGTATAAATAAGATAGGTCCAGGATTTTTTGGCTCATCCAAACTTCACACAGTTATCACTACCCAGCCCAATTTTTGTTCCTCAGGAATAAGAGCCAACCCGACTTGAGACCGTGCCGAGCACTGCTGTATTCCACTGTTCAATGGATGACCTTAGCTAATCCCTAAATAGTAGGGTAGGTATTATTTTCTCATATGAACTTAGCAGGAAAGATTCCGAATGGCCAAGGTCTGTGTGACGTTCAAGCAAGTACAAAGTAGGCACTATATCGTCTGCACACAGTTGTGTACTGGCTTCCTGGGAAAGATCCTTACATTTGTAGATGGGAGGAACAGGATAACTAAGGCCAACTTGGTTGATTCATAATGTCGCTAATGGTTGGCCCAGAGCTTCTACCTCCAGCTTCTTCCTTAGAGGACATGAAAGAGAAATGAGAAGCCAGGCAGAAGCAAAGCAGGAAGGGTGGGTGAGATGAGCTGCAGCAGGGATTCACCCATCAGAAGAGGGACGGCACTGCACCTTTTACAGGGTATAGAATGAAGCCCCCCTCCCTGCGCTGGACTCTAGAAGCAAAGGGTTCTGGTGCAGAGAGGGCGACACACATACCTGCACAGGTGGGCTCTGCACCGGACCAAGCCAAGTTGGACTGACACACTCGGGCAGGGCTACCTTGTAGCTCGTAGCCACCGATGCAGGAGAACTCACAGGTGGCTCCGTAATTATCACCATCACTGGAGCACTTCATGTAACCATTTTCCGGGGCATTGAGTTTGCCACAGCGTCTGACTGTATGGACACAAGCCCAAAGGGGACTCAGTGCTGAGCTCCCCTCCACAGAGTAACCAAGGAAGACGAGGGTTTCAGAGGCACCAGTTTTGCAATCAGGCTTCCACATTAGCCTGTGAAATGAGCAAGGGCGAGGACGGCTATCTGGCCAGCGGGTGGGCCTTGGAATGGTCACTGTTCGTATTGGCAAGACCACTGAGCTCAATGAGCTTAGCACCCAGAAGAGTAAAAATGATGACTACTTAGCTGCCCAAACCATGAGGCATAAAACCTTAAAAACATGGTTTTTTTCCAGGTAGACTAAAGGCTTCTACCTGCCTTTATAGGAAGACTTGCAGGCGTTTAGCGGGCTACCCAAGCCCAGGGATGGTAAAGTGACCCACTGATGTTCTTCTGGGACAGCCAGCTGTCGGCTTATGGTAGACTACTCACCGCTCTCTTGAACTACTTAAATAATCTGCCAGCACTGAACTTCAATCAGGTTTGGGTTGTGAAATCCAGGCATCCAGGTGGCCCACCTCCCCTAACCTCATCATCACAGGCTAGTCCAAAGCTGCCAAGCATCGCTAGGGCAGTGGGCACTCAGAGGGTTCTCGCTGCAGTACCTGCTTCCCTTTGCTCTTGTCAACAGGGGAAAAAACAATAAGCAGTATTCTTACCTCTTACTTTAACTCGAAATTTGCAAATGCCCTTGTTCTCAGCTCTGTCATACACTGTGTACTGGATCTTGTGGTCTCCTTCTGGAAAATTCGAGCCTGGGGGAAGGCCTTGTAGAATGACACTTTAAGGGGGAAAAAACAGGAACACCAAAGATATGGGCCCAACGACAAAGGCCACTGTGGGCCTAAGGATGAAAGATGATCATTATAACCATAGCGGTCCAGCATCTACTCTTGTACCAGATGTGGAGATACTGAGGGCAGCCACTAGCCCAGTTTGACTAAAACAAAGGTTACTGGACGAGTAGAATTTCCTTAACTTTATTCCATTTTGGAAGAGCACTTTGACACCAGAAAATGGGAGCCCCCAATTCCTGGGGAGAGTAGATCATTTTTCTTGCAGGAAGGGTGGGGGATGCTAAGAGCCCAGGGCCCCAATCTTCCTCCAGTCCCACCTTTGTTGTAGCGGGGACATGAATTGCCTCATTTTGGGGAGGATTAAAAAATTTTCTGTCAGGAAAATCATTTGAGAATATAGTCCAAACAGTCACTGGTAATTTGGGTCTGCAAAGGGTGCTAGAACTTTCTCTGTTTTTTCTCTGCGGGCCAGGAGAAATCTTCCCTGAGAAAAAGGCAAGTTCAGTGTGATTCCTTGGTTGTCCCAATGTAATAATAATAATAATAATAATAATAATAATAATAATAATAATAAATAATTGTTTTTTTGCAGTTACATAAACCTTACATTTATCAGGAACAATTCTAGGCATTTTACATATATTAGTTTATTTAATCCTCCCAACAGTACCTACTTCAGTACTCCCCATGACATGGGTATTAATATCTCCATTTCACAGATGAGAAAAGTGAGGCACCAAAAGGTTAAGGACCTCATCCAAGACCACATGGCTAGGTTGACTTCAGTATTTTTCTTCTTGACTGTCTGATAAGAACACCAATAGGTATAGCAATATCAAATGCTAGGTTTCATTTGTCTTTTAACAGACAATTTCCTTTCTCTCTACAGTTCTTCGGAATGATGCGAATATTTGCTAATAATGGACATAGGAAATTATTATGGTCACCACCGAGGAGAGCCTTACCCGTAGGGTAGACAAAGTAGCTGTTTACAAAGTATGAAGTGGTCTTAGGAAAGTGCCAGAAATCCCACCATTAGAGATGTATTGCTTTGGGCCTGCTTTGGGCCTTCAATGCTTTAAGGTCATCAGGAACCACAGTTTAAATGCAGATAAACCAGGGAGGAATCATGCTTCAGATGTGAGTGGCTGTTAACCTCTTGGAGACTACTTCATCTGTGACATGGAACAATAGTCATGGGTCAATAAGAGAGCCAACAGGAAGCACCTGTCTCAGAGCTTGACACTAGAACCTTCCCTCTTAGAAGGTGACTAGTAAGACTATCTTGCATAAAACATAGGGAAAAGGGTCCCAAGAGCAATGCTGCAGAGGCAAGGAGCCCACGTGAGAGCTGAAAAGAGGACAAGACAGCCTTCTCTGAGCTCCTTGCTCAGCCAGAGCGCACTCCCCACAGCACCCTGCTCCAGGCCTCTGCTGGCTCTGGGCTATGCAACTCTGGAAGCAGACATCTACTCTGAACCAACGGATATGAGCTACAAATAGGCTCTTTAAAAATGTCACATTTCTAACCATGACATACAGGTGACCCATAAAATGCCAAGGTGAATATCCTCACTAGACAAATAGAGTCATCTGGTGACCTGATATTTTGTGTTTATTATATAGGATCTCAATAGCAATCACAGATGTAAAAATCTAAGACCCTTTTATATGCTAGAGGATGGGCCCAAATATTCAAAGATAGATAAAACCCAATCCCATCAAAGATCTAAATGTAAGACATGAAACTATAAAACTCTTAGAAGAAAACATAGGCAAAATCTCTTGAACATAACCATGAGCAATTTCTCCTGGGCACATCTCCCCAGGCAAGGGAAACAAAATAAAAAATGAACAAGTGGGACTACATCAAACCAAAAAGCTTTTGTATAGCAAAGGACACCATCAGAACAAAAAGGCAACCTACTGTATGGGAGAATATATTCATAAATGATTTACCCAACAAGGGGTTAACATCCAAAATATATAAAGAACTCATACACCTCAACACGAAAAAAACAAATAGCCTGATTAAAAAATGGGTGGAGGACCTGAACATTTTTTCAAAGAAGGCCAGCAGGCACATGAAAATATGCTCCACATCACTAATCATGAGGGAAATGCAAATCAACTGCAGTGAGATATCACCTCACACCAGTTAGAATGGCCACCATCCAAAACACAAGAAATAGCAAGTGTTGGCAAGGATGTGGGGAAAAGGGACCACTCCTACACTGTTGGTGGGAAGGCAAATTGGTGCAGCCACTGTGGAAAGCAGTATAGAGGTTCCTCAAATAGACTAAAAATAGAAATACCATATGACCCAGTAATTCTACTTTTAGGAATTTACCTAAAGAAAACAAAATCCCTAATTCAAAAAGGTATATGTACCTCTCTTTATTGCAGCATTATTTACAACAGCCAAGACATGGAAGCAACCTAAGTGTCCATCAATAGACGAATGGATAAAGAAGATGTGGTACATAAACACAATGGAATATTATTCAGCCATAAAAAAGAAACCCTACCATTTGCAATAACATGGATGAACCTAGAGGGTATATTATGCTCAGTGAAATAAGCCACGCAGAGAAAGACAAATGCCATATGATTTCACTTATTTGTAGAATCTAAAAACAAAACAAAATGAACAAAATACCAGTATACTCATAGACACTGAGAAGTGACTGGCCGTTACCATGGGGGAGGGAATGGGGTGGATGATGGGAAGGGTAAGGGGGATAAAGGGGCACAAAAATTTTCAATCCTAATATAAGTTGGTCACAGGGATGGTAGTACAGCATGGAGAATACAGCCAGTGATTCTGTAACATCTTCCTATGTTGACAGACACTGTACTAGTGGGGGTGAGGACTTAATAATATAGGTAACTGGAACTACTTCTATACTTGAAACCAATATAAGATTGTATATCAATGATACCTCAATAAAAAATAAAATAAAACCCAATCACTAATTATTCCAACCATGACTTATTTTTTAATCCTAATTGCCTAAAGCTTCTCCTTAGGGGTTTGTGATGTGTGTATATGACAGCAAATAATTAATTTTCTTAATACTGAACTCAAACTTTATCTTTGAAGAATTGCAAGAGGAGAACACAAGCAGTAATCCTATCTAAGCTAAATGATGCACTGGGAGAAAATTATCAGGATGTAGGAACAAAATGTCCTGCTAGGGGTGAAAGAGTCAACCTCTTCCTATTAGAAATGTTCTGTTGTTGGTAGTAATTGCTTAAAGATGCTTTTTCTTGCCAGCCTGTGTTGATAAGATTCTAGTTGTCTTTCCCTCCAGTGTATGGGTTACCAGGGGCTAAGTCAGAAGTACCCTTTGTCCGCAGATGGAAACCCAGTGGGGAGGTCTAACAGGGCCATGAACTTGAAGGCACAGATGTAAATGTGCTGACATGAAATAGTGGCCTCCAGGGAACATGGAGACCAACCAGACAGCTGCAGGGGTACAGGCCCAGATGTTAGATTAGAACAACATGTAGCTGAACTTCACCAAAGGGAACCACCTGTTTTTTAAAGCATTTTGGATCTCTGTCAGACTATTAATGCAGCTAATTCTGGAGAATAGGGCTGAGGAGGGGAAGAAGGCAGGAGATACCCTCTCTGTTTTACCTTTTGTGTTTAATGTGGTCACAAGTTTTCAAAAATAAATTAAAAAGAAAAATTTTGAAAGAAGCAGGTGCCAGAAAACAAGGGGTGGAAAGTTCTGCATTAAATTACTCCCAGAGCAGCACAGGGGCTTCCCAGGGAAGTAAGGGATGAGTAAGGCCTACAGCATGGCTAGGGCCCCCCTGGGCAGGCAATGCGGGTGATTCTATCTCTGAATTAACCAGTTGGCTTCCTCTTCCTGTCCCTCCTCTTTCCTTCTGCCCTCCACCCGTTCTTAATTCCCTTGTTTCACTCAACAAATATTTATTGAGCACCAACTATGTGCTAGGCATGGTTCTGGGCATCAGGGAGGTGGCAGTAAATAAATGTAGTAGAGAAAGGCAATAAAGATGTGTGTGTGTGTGTGTGTGTGTGTGTGTGTGTGTATGTGAAATAAATATGTAGAATGTCAGATGGTGAAGACAACCACGGAGTAAAATCAAGCATAAATGAGGAAGTGCTGAAAGAGTGCTGTGCCAAGTCTGAAAGCAAAAACAGACCAAGACAGATGTACTCTCCCCACTCTGGGTAATAAATGTCTCACAGAAGAGAGGCCGCATCACCCTGGCTGCCACGTTGCACTTACTCAGTCAGAATGCCGTCTGCTGTGTCTCTTCCCTCCGGGGTCTCCCAGGACACCCGAACCGTCAGCTTATTGGGTTCAGCAATGCGTTCCTTCACACTCGGGCACTTGATTCGAGGAGGTTCCATATCTGAAAATATTACCAGGATATTCTCACCATGAAGAAATATCTCTCCTGCCGAGTTTGAAGACTCACAGGCACATGGCTAACCGTGCCATCAGCCGGCCTTGCTAGGCACCTGAATGGGACAATTCATTAGCTACAGCAACTCCTTCTCCTGCTTCCCACCTCCACCTACTGTTGGCAAGACAGCAGCCACCCAACAGTAAGTTATTCAGCCATAGTGAGTCCCTGCTGCTTTCAAGACAGCATCCCAAAATGCTAGAGGAAGGTACCTGATCTATCACCCAATTCAGTTCAAGGCAACAAATCTTTAGAGAGCGCCTGCCCTACTCAAGGCATCATTCCAACTGGTGGGCTTGGGGCTGTGCAAACCCAAGAGAGCCAGGTGTTTCTCAGGTTTTGTAGTCCACTAGGGGGATGATGTCACTACACGTGAACTATGACCCAAGGGAGAAAATGGCACTGCCTCGTCAGGTAAAAGCAAGTTCTGTGGCTTCTTAAAAGGAGCCACCCAACGCTCTCATCTGACAGATATGGAGACTGAGGCTCAGAGAGCTCATGGGATTCATTTAAGGCCTGGCAGTAGGGGGTGATAGTGTGAATTATAACCCAAGTCAGAGCACTCACTCCTGGAACAAGCTTGCTCTCCCCATGCTAGGTCTGTTCCTAGCAAACTCAGTATCTCGCAAGGAACAATGGTTGGTCTGGGTCCACTCTCCCCTCTAGAAGCCACTGGACCTCATCTGTTGTTTGGGTTGGGGACAGCCGTTTCCCCTTGGCTCTGGCCTTCTGAAGGCGTCCAAAATTTCCCTGAGTAGCTTCTCTGCCTGGTAATAGAATTTCTGCCCCCTCATGCTCACAGATGGGTTGATAATGAGTGCCAGAAATAAATGAGATGTCCATTCCTCACTGGGTTGGATCGCATTTTATTACAGCTAAAGTCAAGTCACAAGAAGGGGGAGTTCAAACTCCTGCAAATTCCACTTGATGGTGTTCAGCAGGTAGAGAATGGACTTAAAGAGGGCCCAACTAATCAACAACAATTAGAGGGGCATTGCTTTATGCTCAACGGATAATCATTTAAGTGCTACTGTACCCGAATGAAAATTAAATGTCATCTGACTTGGAATCACAAGCATCTTACAGACTAACTGCACCAAGGAAAGTCTGCATATACTCTCTCCTGTGTCTTGTCTAACAAATTCTCATTTATTTAGGTTAATAAATTATGAATACTTTGTTAAACAATTTTGCCTTCAGCTATCTAAATTCATTTTCATTCTATGTCATGTTTCAATGGAGTGTGAATTTGCAGCTTTAATACACTAATCCTAAATGGAATAACTACCATATTTTATTGAATCTAAGTCCCTATCAATCATGAGATGCATTCCAATTTCAGGGATATTAAAATGTGAAAAAATAGGCTTCTTAAAACCGATAAAGTATAGAAAGGTTATGATGATATGGCAGTGACTTTAAATGCATTTGAGGTATCTGTTTTCAGTTGCCAACTTTTAAAAAATAATCCTTTTTTTCCCACTATGATAGGTGATGGAAGACAGACTTTTCTAATTTGGATGAACATTTCACAGCTTTGGGTGACTCAGAAAGCCAAGTACACAACACCTGACCCCTGCTGGTCAAATATAGCCAGCAACCTCATCGCAGAAAGCATATTTATTTTTAAAAAATCTAAAGCAAAAGGCGGGGGCGGGGGGGGGGGTACCAAGGAGAGGTGATAGAGTTCAATGTAAAATTACAGCATGTCACCATATTTTCTGGCAGCAACACTATCAGAGTGAAGAGATGCTCTTAGTCTCTGTGTCATAGAAACTAAACATCTGCATGAAATGGGTTGTTTTCTGCGTCAACTAGACATGCTGACATGGTAAGCAAACACCCGCCAACTTAGGTTATCTGGGTGAAGAGGCTCAGTGCTTCCCCAAACCTGCTTATGTCTGGCTAACAATGATCAGTCAAACCTGACCTTGACTTTCAGAAGCAGTGCTCTACCAAACCAGAAACAAAGAAAAACCAACCAACGAAAATAAAAGCTAATATGTACAGAACTCTCCTACATGCCCACCCCATGCTAAGTACTATCCCTGCATTCTTTCATTGTGCTCTTACAACCACCCACTAGACTAAATACTGTTACTATCACCCCATTTATAGATTGGGATGCATTTCCTCGCTTTTGGAATTCCTTTGTGGCCTCGGATTTGAAAACATGATCACATTCTTCCTAATTATTTGAGTAAGCCAAACACATCTGTGTGTCTGCCTGCTGCTGACCTAGTGTTCTCCTCCAACCTCTGCACACACATTCTTCTGTGGTTGCCTGCTCCGGCTTCCCCATAAATCCCTGGAGAGCAGCAGGCCTCAATTCTGTTGCATCCTCAAGCACCATGCCCCCTCCGTCAGCCGATGAGACCAGCTGACCTGCCCTTCAGCAGATGCTCCAGGAACCTAAGCCTGTTAGTACACAGCCAAGGTCATCGTTCCTTTTTAGAAGTCATCATAAATTTCCATGAATGAGCTGAACAAAGTTGCTATAGAAACATAATTACGATTCCCGGTTGAGTCAGGATGCCCACAGAGCCAGTTATTGTGTGGAAATTCTGAAAGTCTGGTGGAAATCCTGGCCTCTCCCCCATTCACTGGAAACATCCGACAAACTGTCTTCCTTCTCTGAACTCTGGTTTTTCCTCTACATAGAAAATACCAGAAACAAATATACTGCACTGTATTAACTACTATTTATCTGAGAAATAGGATTGGGATTCCTTAACACGTCCAGCCAGGTAGGTAGTGGAAATCAGGAGGAGGTTCAAAAGGTCAATGTCCTGGCCAACAAGTAACAAGGGAAAAAAAACCTTTTAAACTAACATTATAAATTAACGGCATCCTAAAATGTTTGCTTTAATAGATTTCCAGTGGGGATGTGTGTGTGAAGATGACTGCCAGAGATATGGTTAATAGGTGCTTCAGAACATGACAATAACTTGTGTCTGAGACTGCCTGGCCTGGTGTGGGGTCGCTTCTCTCCACCTCATCCTAAGGCAAGATGATACTCTTATCTCAGCTTATCTTTCACACCAGCTTCCTCTCAATCTGTACAGTCCACATGGCAGAAACTGGTGGCTCTTTTACTTCCTTCTTATCTGATCCCCCTTCTTTTACAGCATAAGTTTGCCTAGGCCTTTGGCCTTCCAAAATCAAGACTATATTTCCCAGCCTTCCTTGAAGGTAGATGCGGCCATGTGATGGGTTCCACTAATGGGCTGTGAGAAAAAGCGATGTGTGTAATTTCTGGGTTATGCTTTTAAAAGGGGTTGGGAGAGTGTACCCTTCCCTCTTTTCCCTTCCTCCTCCACCCTGGTTTGAATGTGGGTGTGCTAAGTAGTTGGGGCAGCCATCTTAGACAGAGGGATGAAAGCTGAAAGTTGAGGATGGAATTACAAGTGAGAAGGAGTTTGGGCCCAGGACCCTGCCCTGGACTACGTAAGCCCAAACATTTATATAAGAATCGAACTTCTATCTCATTTAAGCATTATGATTTTGACCTTGTTAACAGTACCTGAACTGTTTTATAAGCAATAACACCTATTTTTCTCAAATTACTCCTATAGAGCATCTTGCATGGCATCTTCCAAGATGTATTTCACTAATGATTTCCAAGCACTGATTTCTAACAAAGAATATTGTGGTGAATTTCCTAATCCCCTTATATACATGCAGCTCCTCCTCCCAAGAGGTGGGGGGCTTTTTCCTCTACTTTTGAATCTGTGCCAGCCTGTGGCTTGCTTTGACTAAAGGAATGAAATGGAAGTGACACTCTGCAAGGCCAAGGACCTTAAAGAGTCAGGTGCCTTCTATTTTTGCTATCTTGGAAGCCAGCTGCCATCCAAAGAAGTCCAATTATCTGACTGGAGAAGCCATGTGGAGAAGAAGAGAAATTATGAAAAGGGAGAGCGAGAAAGACTCAGACAAATTGCATCTAGTACAGCCACCTTCAACAGAGATGCTAGACATGTGGATGAGGCCATCTTGAATCCTCCAACCCAGTCAGTCAGTCCAGCCATCATTATGTGGCACAGAGATGAGCTGTCTCCACCGAGTTCTGCCCAAACTCGAGATCCAAACAACCAGGAACAATAACATGGCTGTTGGAAGCCACTAAGTTTTGGGTGGTCTCTTGTGCAGCAATAAATTACTGATGCAAAACAAATATAAAATAGTTTGAGGTTGGTGATGGAGGAAGGAAGCGATCCCTTCATAGGGCATGGGAAGGGAGTGATTGCCAAAGCAGATTCAACCTGGACACTGAAAACTTGCCCAATTGTTCACTTCCTCCAGCTAGTGTGTAATCATTATGGCTATCTCTAGGAAATGGTTCCATTTCTTTGGCACCATATAGGAGATTAAAAAACTTTCCCAAATGGAGAAAAGAAGCAAGAAAGGAAGCAATGAATTCCACAATCAAAAATCATCATCTTCACCAGAACTACAGTTTCATTGGTGATATGTTGATATTAGAGATGGCTCCTTATACAGTTTCATTGGTGATATGTTGATATTAGAGATGGCTCCTTACTCTGTTTTGCACTAACCAATCATGCCAGGTAAAAAGTAGATTGGTATCTCAGTCAATTGAGTTGTTTTAAGTTGAAACTAGCTTATTGAGAGTTTGCAAAAAATATATGTATTTGTCAACCCAGGGAAAATTTAGCATAATTTAAGACCATGTGCCACAAAACACTGATAAATTTATTCTGAGCCCCATGCATGATGTTTGTGTCTTCAACTGAATCTGTGGAAATAATACAGTGCGGCTCAGCAAAGTTCCCTGTGGGTCACTGGATAAACCCAGCTCTCAGATAGTTGGAAAGCCAGAAAAGTATTCCACCAATTTTCTTATCTTAAATCTCACAGATTATTTTAGTCCTGAATTTCATTTTGTTAATTCTCCATCTGTTCTATTCCATAGGAAATACAAAACAAGTAGAGAGCAATTCCAGAATAAAAATTGGTTTGTACAGTGTCCTTTGTTAAAATAACTACATGGGCCTCTTTGCATGTCAAAGACATTTGCTTGGTTCTCATTGTCCACGGTTTTTAAACTTTAATTTTTTCTCTTCTTTTGGCCTAGGAAAAAGTGTTGGTCTAAAGGAGAGGTTATGTGTCTACTCAAAATCTGGTCTCTTCGTGAGGGTTGGTAATTCTAACCATCCACTGTTCTATCTAAATGCCAGTGTAACCAAAAGTAACTAAAAATGGGAAGTAAGAAAAAATATCACCCCCTCACCCCCAGAACAATAGTTGTTATATTTTTAGGGTTTTTAATATCTATGGAAACTGTGGCTTTTTGAATACTTTACTCTCCTGCAATTTGCAGTATGTTTTTCTACTACATTGATTTATTTCTATCTATATCTATTTCTGAAATAACCATGGATTTCAGTCCACTGCCAGAGTGTGGTTTGCATAAGAAAATCAATTTTAACTCGTGGTCCTTTCAAATTAGCCAGACCACAGAACTGACCACCTCGGAGTCAAAAGTAAACTGAGTGTTCTCTCTTCCCTCTGGGTCTAGCGGGTTTAGTGGAGAACTGGGATGATATTCTCAGCACTCAGCACAGCTCTGGCCAAAGAAGCACTCTTCAAGGGTGTGTGGAAATCTGGGAACTACTCAGCCACCATGTGTCAGCTCCTAAAACAGGCTGAGGTTCTGGGTTACGCTCAAGGACCCCATAGCCCTGCCAACACACAAACAAAACTATTGAACTAATTAAATACATTTAAAGCCAAAGACTCAGTGACATCTCTGCCATAAAATTCACTGGGGACAAACTCCAGCTTCTCTAGCATCAAAATCAAAAAGAATTGCCCACTTGCTTTGTCCTTTTCTCTTTTTTCCTGGGAGCTCGGTGGTCTCTGTGGCTCACTAGTCCCCTTTTTGCCACTCCTACCAAACTGCACGTACAATTGCCCTTCCCCCAAACACGCCTGCACCTTGCCCTGGCAAACTCTAAGATAAACCTCTGAAACTGGTGTTCATAGCTTAGCTCTTTGTCTCTCCCTCTGGGAAGGTTCCAGGCCCATCTGGTCTGGCTTAAGACACGCTTGTTGCTTTTTAAGAACCATCAGCATTTCTTTTCATTGTTGCACACAATCTGGACACTTGAATGGTGGGATCCCTAGAGAACTCTGTGCCAGTGCTTGCTTAGCAGAAATATTTTCCAGCTTCTCCTCTTCTTCCCT
>JAVSCE010018983.1:0-12565 GCA_032199065.1 Smutsia gigantea
AGGCTGGGTCCCTGAGGGGGAAATGTGGCAATTGCTCAGTGTTGCGAAGGTGTACCCCGGGAGGGAGCACTTCATCTATGGGGAGCCCAGGGAGCTCATCACCAGGGTCTTGGTGCAGGAGCGGTACCTGAAGTACCGGCAGGTGCGCCACAGCAATCCCGCTCACTTCGAGCTGCTCTGGGGCCCCAGGGCCCACGCGGAGACCAGCCCGAGGCAGGTCAAGCAGTTTGTGCGCAGGCACAGTACCAGGTCTGCTGCGCACCAATCTGTCCCCATCCGAGGACGCTAGGAGCAATGAGGAACAGGGCCCCGGAGCAGAGGGGCGGCCAGGCCCAGGCCAAGCCCCTGTCAGGTATCCTCTCCTGCTGGGCGTGCACTCAGGCCCCTCGCCCCCTTCGCCTACAGGAGAGAGCAGCCAGTGCTCTAAGGAGCCGCAGGCCCAGGGCCACGTGGGCTAGAGCCTCTGGGTTCCTGGTCTCCCTGACCCCATGCAAGTGGGTCTTTGTTTCCTCTGCATGTTTTCCCCTGTTGCTCCTTTTCATGGAAAGGGGGGTTAGCTTCAGCATCTGCTTCTGAATGACCTCTATCCCCCCATGTGTGCGTTCTTGAGCTAGTTCACCAGTTAGTGTTACGTTGCTGTTGTGTAGACAAACGTGGAAACCTTCCATCTGAGTTTGTGATCCGGAGCTTGGTCACATGGCATGGGCCTCGCCACTCCCTCAGAAATGTGATGGAAATCAGCAGTAAAATGAATGGTATCCAGAAATGGAGAAATAAAAGTGTGGTTGGTTAATTCTTGCTCCTGATTCCTTCTGGTCTGTCACTTACAGAACTAAAGTACATGCAGGTACCTGAATGTGCTTGCTGTATTCAAGACCTTGGAAGAAATGTAATGCTGGTAGCTAAGACCCCTGCTTCCTGACTCACGATTCCCAGGCCTTCCCTGAGCCTCTGCTCTCTTGCAGGCGCTGTGTTAGCGGTGGGGTAAGGACGCTCCCCATCTCCCGTAGAGTGATAGTCTAGGAGCTGCTGTCCTGTGAGGAAGGTGTGAGGTGTGCCCCAGACCTACAGAATCTTTACTAATGGAAGGGGTGAGCAGGCACTGCTGCAGGGTAGGGCGTCCAGTCTCCATGCCCCGAGCTGGGCAGTTTGTGGGTTCAGTGATATAGTTACTTCCATTTGTTCTGAGATCACTTTTGTGTCACTGATGCTTTGCTATCAGTGATATGCTGTCTTTATATTTTCAGCCTCTCCCCTTTTCTAGAGATCAACAATGTAAGCTCAGTGTTCTTGCTTCTAAGAGAACCAGCTGAAATAAGTCAGAGGCTCTGCATTCTGGGCGCTCCAGTCTAGTATAGAAAATAGGCATATTAAATATAGTTTTAAAACAATGTGATGAATGCTCTTAAAAACAAAGGTGAATGTGGTGCTGTAGGAACACAGGAGATGGCAAGTAAATCAGCCTAAAGTTGTCAGTGAAAGTTACTGAAAAGTGACATTTAATTTGGTCTTTGAAATTCAATCAAAGCTGTCCAGGTAAACAGGATGGGAAAGGTGTTTTTCATGGAGGAGTCTGAACAGAGACTCAGAGGAATGAAAGGAAATGATTGATATGGTATGTCTGGCAATCAGGGATAAATATTCTGCCACATCTAAAGGTACGTCCAAATCTGACCTTTAAATCTTTTCCTCCTAAAACAATACCTTCTCCTAACTTCTCTTTCCCTGTGCATGTCCTCATCCTTCTCTTGATCCCTTTGACTTAGGACCTCTAGTTCATCTTGGATTCTTTATCACTAATATCCTACTGGATGCTTGTTGCTTTTGTTTCAAAATTCTCCTCGGTCCCATTCCTACTTCAGCAGTCCTGGCTTAGACCCTTGTTTTTCTTCCCTTGACCAGAAAACATTTCCTAAGTGATGTCCTGAGTAGCTGGGTCTCAGTTCTAATCCACCCTACTCACTGCAGTCAAATGATTCTTTCTACTTAATTTCCTTTGCTGGTTCCCAGAAATCTGCAGGATAACTGATGATAGTAAATCCGCTCCCTCCTTCAGGAGCAGTCTCTGTCTTTGGTGCTTTTAGATCTCCACTTCCTAGTTTTCCTACACGTGTGACCATGTTTTTTCTTTATTCTGCTGGATCCTCCTCTTCCAGGCCTTCTCTTTCTTTCCTCACTCTGCACTGCCTCTGCCAATGATCTCCTGCACTCCTGCAGCTGACTTGCCATTGTGTCCCAATTACTTACAAAATTGCAGTTTAGATCTCTCTTCTGAACCCTACTTAAGCATCTCTGCTTGGATAACTTATAAGCATTTAAACCTGTTCACATGCAAAATTGACGGGTTTTCCACCACAAGCCTCCACTGTCTTCCTGTTCTCTATCTCAGAGATGAGAGGGAGACTCAGAGGAATGAAGTACCATATTGCATCAGTTGTTCAAGTGGAAAATTTGGGAGTCTTCCTTGATTTCTCCATATTCATCAATCCCATTCATTCAATTATAAAAAAAGCTCTCTATTTTAACTCTGAAACTATGTGTGATGGTTTGTTTTATGTGTCAACTTGGCCAGGCTACAGAGCCTAGGCTTTCAATCAAATACTAGTCTAGGTGTCAGTGTGAAGGTAGCTGTGGTTAGCATCTACAATCAATTTTTGACTTTAAGGGCATTACCCTAAATAATCTAAGTGGTCCTTATCTAATTAGTTGGAAGGCTTTAAGAGCAAAATTGTAGTGTCCCTGAAGAAGAAATTCTGCCTCAAGATGGCAGCATCAACTCTGGCTTGAGTTTTCAGCCTGCCAGCCTGCCCTATGAATGTTGAACTTGCCAGCGCCCACAATTGCATAAGCCAATTCCTTAAAATAAATCTATCTCTGTTTTTATATATCCTAGTGGTTTTGTTTCTCTGGAGACCACTGACCGATACACAATGTCTCTATTCCACCTAGTGCTCTGTTTCTGCTGCCTCCCCCTTCTTTATCTCTGGATTTCCCCAGTTTCCATTCGCGTCTTACTGTAGTCTTACCGACTCCAATCCATTCACCACACTGTGGCCACTGTGTATTTGTAGACACGCAAATCAGATCGTTTCACTCTCCTGCTTAATACCCTTCAACAGCTGGTGATTGCCCTGACAACCCAGATTCCTTTCCCTGGCTGATGGTCCCTGAGCGCTACCCTGCTCTCTGCCTTGCTTGCCAGCCCACCTAGCTCTTGTACTTCTTCCTCATTCACATATTACAGCGGCCATACCAACCGTCCCCAGGCTCATGACAGTCTCTCCGGCCTTTGCGCATACTTTCTGTCCTTGCCCCTTAGCTAACTCCTCCTCTTTCTAGCCATAGCTGAAATAATACTTCAGGAGACCTTTTCTGGCCCCTGGACCAGGTTTGATCCCTTTCTTATACTTTTCTATACAGTTAGGTTATATTATTAATCCTATAGTGCTTGAAAGTGAAAAACGGAATTGACAGTTAATTCAGAGAAAGTGAAAGATATGCTGGATGCTTACTGCCTCCTCCACTTACTGTTTGGGAGCTTTTTAAGACAGAATGGCTTGACGTAGCCATACATCTTCTTTGTGGCTTCTCTGTGTTTACATTGACTAGGAATTCCTCTGTTAAACAAACATGCTTCCAAATCTTGCATCCAATTTCATCACCCCATCAATAAGGTGGGAGAGTGGAGAATGGCTGTTTTTACCCTCTGGAACTGGCAGAAGGACTCAGTAGCTCACCAGGGACATGATGGCTCATAGGCTCAACTGGCTTTCTCACTGCAGATGCTTTGCTTTCCCCAGGATGTGGCCCTTTCTAGAAGGAGACTTATTGAGCTTGCGGGTGAGTTGTATTTGTTGCCATTGGATATGACTTTAATAGCTTCACCTTGGGTGGACTAACAGCCTGACTAAAGAGTGAGGCCATTAGCAGCAGCCCACAAGTCTTTGTCAAGGTCTCTTTCATTTGTCAAGGAGCAGAATACTTTGTTACCAAAAGCACCACTTGAAGTCCCACCCGTATGCAGAGCAGCCAACACCAGGGGTTGTCAGCACTCACCATCATTGTAACAGATGGCTTAGTGTTGCACTGAGTTTGCTCACTCATCGTGAAACAGATTTCCTTCATGGTATCTGTGGGTAAAACCGAGGGCTTATCTGAACCTGAGAGGTTAGGGGGAGGTCTTGTTTGCCTCTCCTGGAGCAGGAAAGAGACGGACCCAGACTGCAGTTTGTAAACAATAAATGGGTTTTAAACTTTATTTGTCCCTCTGACTGATTTCGGTTTTAAAGGTATTTTGCCCTGGGATTTCCTCTCCCCGGAGTTACAGTATCAAATCTCAAAACTGAGGTCCCCATTGAGCCAGTAGCTCAGGCAAAGCAGGTGTTGCTACCATGTCAATATCTACAGGGTGAGCAGCCACCTATTCTTGCAGTTGGCTTCACTCCACTTGCAGTACCATTTCCATTTCACATTTTTTGGCTTGTTGTCCTTGTTCAATTATTAAGCTCTGGTTCCGTTTCAAACCACCCATCTATACTCTGCTCTGTGAGGCTGGGGCTGGGGCTCTGCTCGCCACATTTTTCCTTTGCTAGTGCTGCCTAGCAGGTTCTGCTGATAAGAGGCTCTAGCGGGAGACTGGAAGACCAGTTGGTCACTCAGGCAGGAATGGTTTACTCCAGTAGCAGCAGCTGAATTCAATTTTCAGATTCCCCTCTGCCCCTTCCTCCTCCCAGAACCAGCGTCATATCTCTTCAGAGACACCAGCCTCAGCCAGTTGGCTGGCTCCCCTCCTTAGTGGTCTAAGTCCCAGCCCCATGGCAGTCTGCCTGCAAGTAAACAAGGCACCTGTAGGCTGCCAGTGCCCCTTTCCTACAAGTCTGGGTTGTAATTCTGTGGGCCTCTCTTTTGAGCCTCAATCCTTCATTCTCCCAGGCCTCCGAATGGCAGATGCTTCCTACAGATCCCACCTCTGTTACCTTAATGTTCCTATTTGCATTTTCAGTCCTTTAATATCTGTTTAACCAATCTCTATATTAAATTCTCTGCTAAAAATCACTGGTATGGAAAAAAAATCACTGGTGTGATTTCTGTTGCCCCAACTGGACCCTCACTGATACTCTTAACTGATAGAATTTGGTTCAGTGACAACCCATTGCAGGATGGGGATGCTGGATCTGAGTTATACTTTTTCCTTTGGTGAGACAATCTAGTCCCCACAAAGGCCAATAATAGCCATTCAAAAGGCATGTGCCATTCAGTAGTGGAGAGATGACCCACTCCCAATATTGGCAGAGTCTTATCTAGGGTCGTCAGATGTGAGACTGGTCACAGATACTTAAAACTCCAAGGAATGAGAATGAATTTGGGGGTGGGGGCAGGTATTGTTTTACTGTTGCCTACATTGCTTCTGTAGCTTCTTGCTGCAGGGGTGCCTATACCAGTTTGGCTACCAGTCTGGTGACTTAGTACAGATTCCTGGATAATATTCCTAGGAGCAGGATGTGCTGCCTCTGATACCCAAAGAGGCCAAACAGGTCACAAGGGCTTCCTTTGTGTAGTTAGTGTCTGCAAAGCCAGCAGTTTTTCCCGACTGAAATATCTCTTTGGGTGGCTGCTCGTACAGCCCGCAAGATACAAACTCAGTGGCCTGGCCCTGGTCTCTATCCTCCCTTGAGGCCCTGCCCTCTGTGGACAGCTGTGCTTAGAGACCAAGCGTTAGGATGAGAATGCTTTCCTCGGTGAGGGCCACTATCAAACTGTCATCAAGATAATGGAATGGGCTTGCTCAACGCATTACTGAAACACTGCAGTCAAGTATCACCGGGTAAGTTCAAAATGCCTGAGGCAGGACAGTTTGTACTCTGCTAGGTGAAAACAAAAATTGTTTTCTTCCTAGAGAAATCTGGAGGACACCAAGAATGTCTAAGCATTTCTGTCCAAGAGTAATAAAATGTGAGTCACATATGAAATTTTAAATTTTCTAGCAATCACTAAAAAAGAGACAGGTGTAACTAATTTAGTGACATTCTTAACCCAATAGGTCCAAATACTATCATTTCAGTATTTAAATAGAACAATTAGATATTTTTCATTCTTTTTTTCAAGCTCTTTTCAAAATTCATCGTGTATTGTATCAACATTTACAGCATGTGTCAATTCAGACCAGGCATTTCCATCACTCAAGAAGCCCATGTGGCTACTGGCTGAAGAACTGGACAGTGCCCCTCTAGGGCCACATACCCAGTCCAGTAATGGCTGAAGTCAGTTCAGTCATCTGGTGGCGTATCAGGTGCTTTGAGTGCCACTATTAAAGCCACAATGAGCTACAAATCAGGGGCCATTTATTCACTGCCTAAACAGGGCTGGGAATTGGAAGACAGTGTGGCCTAACACTCCTTTCTAGCAATAGAATAAGCCTGTTTTTTCCTTCTCACCTACTGATCTGTGATACTGCTTCAACCACACAGCCATGGCAGATTTTGGAAATACAAGAGGTTCTGTACTCATCAGGAGGGATGGTGAAGCCCGTACCCACCCAGCAGGTCAGTGTACTCTGGATTGAGGGAAACAGCATGGGCACACCAATTATGCAGTCCAACAAAGGAACTGTGAACATGGTCTCATCAAAGGGGCCAATGGCCCCTAGTCATTGTGTCAATTCTCTTGGCAGTTAAGTAAAACCAGTCCCAAATCCTGCCAGGGAAATTCATTCACTGTGGACTTACCAGTCCAAGAATGACGCTTCCTTGGGCTCTAGTGTCTGCTCAGTCCAGGTCTGCTGAATCCTCCCCATGCTTAAGTTCTGGGCTTCATGGACTAGGGCAGAAAGTCAGCAATCCCCTTGAGGAGGGTAGCCTGGGCCCCGGGCCAAGTCTGTTTTTAAATGGACTCAAATCTGGATCGAAGGGCCCTCTAGCAATGGGGCTAGAAATCAGCCTCGTGTCCTGTGAAGATGGGGATGTCTTTGAGCGTCTCGTTTCAGAAGTATTAGGATGTGGCTAACCACTTAGCTTCCTCCTCAGGACCCCTCCCTGAGGACTTTTGGAGATTTGTTGGCCAAGCAGTGGGGAAACCAACAATCCTGCCGGCCAGAACCTTCTCTCATCAGCTCTCCATAGGGGTCCCCCTAGTGTCTACTTTAAAGCCAGTCATTTTTTGTTTCCTGCATCCCTCTGTCCTCTCTGCAACCTCCTTACAGTGATTTGGGCTGCTTACCAGCCCGTTAGCCTC
The DNA here is from genome assembly GCA_032199065.1 of Smutsia gigantea. Classification (NCBI taxonomy): domain Eukaryota; kingdom Metazoa; phylum Chordata; class Mammalia; order Pholidota; family Manidae; genus Smutsia; species Smutsia gigantea. Next base: position 7,231 of record JAVSCE010018983.1, read on the forward strand.
TCTGCTTTTCCCATTTATCTCTTTAACCAGCAATCCCTGTATTCAAGACACAGAGCCGGAACGTGCTGCCTAAGGGGAGCCTCAGAAGGAAGTCTAGAGTAGTTCTCTTCTGCCTTTTCATTTTTACTGAGACTGCGGCACCTTAGAGAGCCCCTTATCTCATTTTCCCCTTTTTGCTGGGGCCTAAGAATTGTCCCAACCTTACTCCCTGGCAGGTGCAAAGTTAGGGATGTCCTTGTACAAGATCCCATCAACTTTCCCAGCATTCTCTGAGTTAAGGTCATTCTGTCACAAGTTATCCCTACGCCCAGGACTTTCATCCCATGCTACAAGGCACCTGTGACCTCAGTAGGGATGTTCTATTTTGCATTCAATATCTTGGGGAGGTCTCTTTGTGGCTAAGTGAATCTGATTTCCCTGAACATCCAATTCAAGCACAGGGCAGGCACATGTGTTCTCCCTGTATTGGTTGAACTTATCCGGCAAAAGGGAATCTGGCCGTTAAACCCTAAACGCTGGCCGTTCAATGCACTCACTTCATGAATGTAGCTTTTTCATCATGTAAGCAGTTGAAGTCTCTAGGGACTCCTGTGACCATTGTTGGGAGTCCAATTCCCTGTAAGAGTATTGAAGCCCCCCAGGCTGTATCTTAATCCACCCCCACCCCGCTCTGCAAGTCCCCAGGTGGTAGGTACCCTGTGCAAAGACAGGTTTCAAGTCTGAGGTTAGGTTGCATCTACTGTTCCAATGGTACTTGGGACCAAGTTCTCTTTTCTTCTAACTTCTTTTTCCTTAGGGCTCACAGGGCTGGCTGCATGGCAAGAGTGCGCCAAGGGATCAAACTGTTTCAATCTGTCTTACATAGAGGACCTTCCAGGACTTCTGTGGCATGGGGCGTGGCCATAAATAAGCATCTCAATAACATGATCACCAGTGACTTCAGCTCTGCCAGGTTTCCCACCAGCCCTGGGAGAGATGTCATCCATCCCTGGTATGGCTGCTTACACCTTTTGCAATTTCCAAAAGACCAGAGCTGGACAAAGTAGGACTTTGCCTCATGTTGGGCACCATCTGAGAAGCAGTGGGTGAAAACAAACAGCACACCACCATGCGAAAGGAAAAGGTTTTAATGAGTGAAAATGGCAAGGGCCAGCAAAAAGAGCCACACAGACACCTCCACTTTCTCATGCATAAAGATATGCAAAGGCAAGGACACTGCTGGCTGCACCTTGGGGCTGGACTCTAGGGGGAGACTTCTTCTCTAAGAGTCTACCCTTCCACAGAGCAAGCCTGACAGCAGTGTTGCATGCAGAGGATCAAATCAGGGATTCATGCCAGCCTGAAGGGGAGTTAAGGCTGCTAGCACCTGTGACCTTGTGGGAAGCTGGATTTAGACTGTGGGACAGAGGAGCCTCCAGGAAGCTGGATTTCAGCCCAGTCCTTCTTGCTAGCTGGTTATTAGGTGACTTGACAGAGCTTCGAGTCATGGGGCAAACCTATCTGTCCCCCGACCCTTAAGTGGATATCTGATTATTTAAAAAACTTCAAGGGCTCCCTAAAGTTCAACCTCTTAATGTCCCTCCATGCCAGTTATCTCATCTCGTTTGTCTGCCTCATATTGTCCTAGTCACACTGAACTTTTGGAAGCTTCCTCAACACAGGACTTCTATGCCTATATCGATGCCGCCAGCTCCTTTACTCCTGGCTAATGCCTCCAATCTGTCCTCCTTACGTAAAATTTCACTCCACCCAATAAACCTTTTACTGGCTCCATGCCACCTCGATCTGGGTTGTTTCTGTGCTCCTAGCCCAACCTGTGCATCTTAGCACTTCCCGTACCATATGCTAGAACTGCCCATTGACATATCAAACTCTCCCACTTGACACTGAGCTTCTTGAAGGCCTGAAATATTGTCTCTGAATCCCCAAGAAGCTTGTGAATAGAGCGAATGGTCAATATTTAATGAGAACAGATGAAATCAAGTGGGTGGTCCATTAATACACTCTAGCTTTCTCCATATAAAACATGAACACCTTATTAATGTGTATAAAACTGGAGTTTGGCCACCTTAGCAACCATTTATTTAAACCATGAAGAAACCGAAACCTGGAGGTGAAATGACTGGGCCAAATTTATCAGAGACATTCTCCGCCCTGGTCAACTGTGGAATGTACCTTATGATTCTTCCCTTCCCACAGCAGAACTCTGTACATCCCTGTACACCATGTGGGGTCTATGTTACACTTGCAACTTTTAGTAATATATATTCTTTAAGCAATGGTAGTACTCTGTTCTTTGATGCAATATCTTACAGGTTTTGATTTCCGGGAAAATCTGCCAAAGATGCATTAGTATTTACCAAAAGAACTTTAACAAGTAATACCGGCATTCTTCTTTTCCTCTCAGCATAAGCCATGCAAGCTCTGTATGACACTGAATAACACCCCTAATGACCAGGACTCTGTGTGACCATCCTCTGATGACACTTAACCTTCCTTCAATTCTCAACCTACCCCTGTAATCAAGTGCATGATACACAGAAATTGGTGGAAAGACCCTTAAACACTCAATTTTGAAGCTTAGTCTTTAATTATTTAGCAAGTGCAACTTGCAAAAACTTTTAATGCCTCTCCCATTAAGATAAAACTCCTTAGCATAAAAAAATGGCCTGTTTCTTCATGGAAAACTCTGAGAGAAACGTAAAGAAAATTTCTAAATATCCCCACTGAACACACAGAAGAAAAGAACTTCATGACTTATATATACTCTGGTACCTGTTAAGCTTTCTGAGCAATCAAGACTAGAATCTGGTAATTGCTATTTTAGAATAACCAGTTACCAGAGGCATTAGAGGGTCATGAGGGAAAGATGCCGTTTATGGCCATCAAACAAACTGGCCCAATAGGAATCAAACCAATATACTGCCACTAAAGGCACCACATTCCTAAACACCAGGAGCTCTAAGATCACAATCAGATGAGAGAAATATGGCTCTGGGCAAGCCAAGTTGAGTCTCAAACCTGCTACTGTCAAGAGTAGGCTGTTCATGTGTGGCGCTGAAAACCACCATGAAACTAGGAAAACACAAGCAAATTACTCGAGGATTGTCATCTACCTACCACTTCTAATAGACTGTGCTCAGTTCTTTTGGCTCTGGAATAGGTCAGAACTAGGCAAAATGATAGCAGAGAACTAGAAAAGTATCAGAAAGGAGGTGGGGGGCAAAAACCAAAAACAACCCATCAATGTAGACAAGACTTCATGCATCACTGGAGCATTTTGGAGTCTAACACAGGGTAGAACTTTGACTGGTCACCTCTCCACTTCTACCCTTTTTTCTAGGCCTGTGTCAGAGTTCCTCGAAGAGACCACAACGGCCAATTCAGGCACATTCTACCTACAAACCTGTCATTTATTTAATTACTGATATATTGAAATTGTAAGACTTTTCTGCCTTACTAAACTACACACATTTAATATTTTCCAAATGGCAGGGTATGTTTATTGTGTGCACAGACAGGAGTATGTTTTTAGTATGATTTAGTGGCACTCCATGTAATTAATGTGCTAAAATTATAACTGGAAATATGGACAATTATTTTTGCCTTTGAAGGACACATAAAAGATTACTTGCAAGGCATATATGCTTCACATGATAAAAAACTTTCCCCCACATATTGCTTTTTGTTATACTTAGAAATTTAAGACCAAGAGCAAACATCTATCAGACTAATTTTTTGCTTTTTCATAAGTGCAACTTTTTAATAAAAATTTACATCTAGATAAACAATCTTAAGATTTTTGAAACTTTAATAAGATTTTAAAAACATGACTTTGAACTGAAAAACATACACGTTTAGCACACAAGTATTGTAATATGAATCAACTCCAACTCCATTTGAAAACATGTCAATCAAATTACAGTTTTAGAAGTTAATAATTCACACTTAAGCAAGTTAGCGCCTTGCTGAATTCAGCATTTGTAAAAAAGAGACTTAGTGCATATTTTATGGCACAAAGTGCTTTTGTACCATTTTGTTGATTTTTTTCACCTTATTTAACAAGATCAAGTTCTTGAAAGTTGGTAGATAACGGCTAACTTCTTATGACGTGAAATTTCCAATGGTAACAGTTACACTTTTTTAACAGAACACTTTCTATAGATTTCTTTTCCTATCTTAAAATTTTAAAAGCAATCATTTGTAAAGATTGCATCAACATCAATTTAGCAGAGGAAGATCAAACTTTATTGAAACTGCTTGCATACAAAATATATTGCACTATAATCAAACAAATGTCAACATAAAATCCAATCTGTTGTCGCTAATATGTACAGAGAATATTGCCCAAGAGCAGTTACATTACAAGGTCATTCTACCTTGGTTAATTATCTACAGTATTTTAAACCAAACAGCTTACAGATGATGTGTGCAAGGTACCAATTTGTTTTCAAATACTATACATTCCCAGAATAAATAACTAGAAATCAACATTAATGTTTGGCAATACTTTTAAAAGACTTTTTTAATATTCTTGAAATCATGTGCAGTTTGCTGCCATTTTATATGCTTATTTGTATGCAAGGAAAAGTAACTATGAAATGAAAATTCAAAGAAACAAACTCACAAAACACATCAGAGGCAGAATTTCGGTTTGTACGGCTCTGTACAGATTCAGTGGTACCCCAACTTGGAGTTATTTTTTAAGAAAAATATAACATCTTAGAGTGAAGGTCCTTCACATATTTTTCCTTAGTAAATTTCATTCATTTTAAAAAAAGAAGACTCAAAACCCAACACGTCAAAAAATTAAAAAAAAAAATTAAAAAAAGGTATTGTTAACCAATCCTAGTTTGCTTTCCAATTCTGCTTATACATTAGACCTAATATTGCAAAGTTTATAAGACATTTAACCTGCTGCTTCCAATGTTTCTTAGACAAAGTACCTGTACTTCACAGGATCATTATGCACAAATGGAAATGACCTTCCTATCACCACAAAATAAGGTGGAAATTAAAATATGAAATACGAAAAACCTTACAAACTTGGGGAGAAAATAAAAAAAGCTGTAAGTTAAAACTGGTCATCAGGCCAAAGAGCAGGCATATCCTACTAACTTTCGACCAGGAAGATTTGTTCCCAGCTGAAAACATTTTAGTCTCTCGCAAATGAAAAGATAATTCTTCTCCTGTCTCTACAGAAAAATTACACATCCCTCTCAATAACACTATTTGTCAAATTTCAGTGCAACAAAATGAAAACAAAAATAAGCCCTATTCTTTATACTGCCTAACCTGATGTTCATTGTAAGGAAAAAAATATGGAAAGCATGCA